>JAMKCH010050901.1:0-108396 GCA_023653785.1 Ophioderma brevispina
CAATGCTTTATGGCATTAGCTTAACCACCCCTCTGGCTACACCAGGGCAGACGATATTTCATAAACTGGAATAAAAGGTTTTCAAGTATGGCCAATCATTTGTGGGATATTTTGTAATCATTTAGCCAATGCAAAGTTGAATAGAGTTAAAAATTTGACTAAAGCCCATGCTATACTTCCAATCGTGGCAAGCAATTTCTGCTCATGAGCATACATAACACTCGATCTTGGGTTAAAAAATCCAATGTGCACATGCCATCGCTACCGCTTTGAGTATATCAGGGGCTTTACGAGAGAAAAAGTGATCACTTCTCAAATAAGGTTCCAACGCCCCAACTATACTTAATGTAATTGCACAAATCTAATTAAGTTCACCTCCAAGTAATAAGCATTCCAAATTCATCACTTTAACCACCAAAATCCATATAAAATTGATCTGCCGCGTGGGGGAAAATCCATAACGCGTATCATCAATGTGTACCATAGCTAAATTCCTTTAAAAATTATGAATAGCTTAAGGAGCTTGTGAATTGTCGGTTGCTTTTGATGTGCCCAATCACATGAAATTTTACTCTGAAACCAGTTGTCACCCGATGGACGGGATATTGTCATGATTCATGTATCAACATTAAATGATGGGATATAAAATATTACTCCGATGGGGAATTGATTGCAACCTCAAATTCTGTCCAACCGTTTTTCCAGAAAAATATTGATCAAAATAAAGATAACAGAAGGACAAAGGGACTAGTGGCATGACATGCAAAGGACAAGAAAAAAGACCTCAGGAGGCAAATAAAAAAAAAAGATGTGGAAACACTGGCAAAGATGGAAAAAGCTGGATTAAAAAAACTTGAGGTGTTAACATCTTGCAGGAATGACTATGGTCTGATGAGATTGAGATGAGATATCTGGAGGTTAGAGTACAAATAGAGCTGCCAACCTTATTCCTTTTGGGGGGTATTTTTTCGTGGACTGGGGCTCAGGAAAACACCCACTCTCACTTCAAATATATTTAAAGGAATATTGGCCTGAATCTACCAGCACATTATAATGAAAATCCTAAATAAGACCATACCAGAAGAGTTTTCATGGTCAATAGAGTATGTGAGAAAAATGCCATTTTAAGGCTTAATTTTGAAGCAGTTAGGACGATTGAAAGAAGACACCATGTTATATTTACACTACGTTCTGCCACTGAACTGCGTTGGCCTTGAACTAAGGAGTGGATGTCAAAGCTTTCACGCAGCGATTGTGCATGTGTATCGTTCATGCCGACTTTGTACTGCTCGAAGATCAGCTGCGGCTCCTGCGACTTGTACGGTTAAGACTGCGTGAACGCTATGAATCATCCTTGTTCAGGCCGGACAAATATGCAGCCATGAACTTCGCTTATATCCTTTGTGTGCTCACCAATTTCAAAAGGATGAGGCTTGCGGCAAACTTGTTGAAGTCACGTGATATATCTTCGCTGGCTTCTGTTTCAATATTGCGTGCGCATGTAAATACAGCCCAGGGAACATAGATGGCAACTTCCATGATTGCTGCACAGTTGTGCACCTTTGTTGGATGGACTTTTAATATTCAAAATAAACACTTGAATTTTTCACGAGTGGCCGTTTTCTTCTTATTTCTTTATAATTAGCTAGTTATTTGTGCCAGTGTCTTAATCCGGGGAAAATGGATACATAAATTTTTACAAATTAACTCTTCATAATCAAGTTCATTCAAGATTTGGAAATCCCTAGTTCAGGTTAGAAACAACTTGCTATTTCATTGTTAAGTTTTGAGCTTTTTATTACGTATTTAATGAAAAAGACCTCAACATGTTAATAGACAGTACACCTGTTACAGGGAGTGGATGACTCCAATGCAGATGCCATCATTAAATGTTGTTTATCAGTTCTATGTACTTAATAGCTGATTTAATTTGAATAACTGATTTAATTTGAGCATTTGAAGCAAGAAAATTATGGTTTATAACATAACAAAATGTTGTGGTCTTGTCTATGTAGCTCCACAAACTTTACCAGATCATGCTGGCTATTAAAAAGTTGCTCCTTCATGTAATTTTGCTTGAAATTATTTCCAAACCCAACTCCAAACCCAAACCTAGTTTTGATTTACATCACACAAAAACATAAAGGATAATTTCTAAAATGAAACCCAAGCAATGCAACAAGTTTGTGTATACAATGACATTAGGACAAACAATTGTCTTGGAAACATTTGGGAAAAAAGTTATGTGCTATACTATTTTAGTCAAAAAAGCTATATGCTAACAAAGGATTTTTGATGGTGATTTATTGCATTTTGGGCCCATATTTTTTGTCCCAATAAAAACTATACAATCAAACTAAAAATTATAAAAAATATAAACTGTACATTTTTGCTAGGTATTTTGACTTTATTTGTAAGACAAGATCCTAAGCGAAATCCTCGCTTTTATTCCATCCAATTTGATGGACCCTAAGCGGAGATATTGTCAGTTGAACACAAAGGATAAAATACCACTTGGGCCAGTTTCAGCTGAAGGTTCAAGAAACTAAAGGTACAAGGAGTGTAGCATCATTGTGGTATTAAACCCTTTTCAAACAAAAGAATATTGTACAGATCAGAGTGAATGTATTATCATGCATTGAACTAATCAATATATTATTTTCAGTGAAAGCACCATAAATTATTATGTTGTGGGTGAAATGAGGGACTCACTCTCAGGGGGACAATAATCGTGAAATGCATGGAAATTTGGTGAATTTGACTGCTAAAAAAAAAAAAAAAAAAAAAATTTTGATTTGAGAAAGTTGTCACAAAGTCAGTCCAAAATGGAAATCAAAATAGCACTATTGCAGTAATTGACTTCACATACACATTTTGAGGAAAGAATTCCCATTGGTCTGACTTATCACATCGGGCTAAACACAACACCACTGCATTTTTGCCAGTTATCATTTTTTCTATAATTAGTCAATTTATCAAGCATTTTTTCTTCCTAATAATGTGAACAAATTTACAACATATCTACAAAAAAATATGTCAGGGGTTATCCGTAATGGTTTTACTCAATTAATAATTATGGATTTCCCTTACAGAACTATTGGTTTGAAACAAGAAACAAAGTGTAGAATTCAAGACTGAAAAAAATGCTCCCCAGGAATAGAAAAGGCCATGCACCTTCAAGTTCGGGTCCAGTTTCTCTAATAAGAGAAAAAGCTGGTCAAGTGCTACCTCATACCTTTGAAATGCTGTCTTGGATTAAAGAAATACACTCCAGCCCAAATTGTAATCAGCGCATTTGACTATTGTTCAGACTAGTCCCCCAGTTAGCCTGGCTGACTGACAAGAATACGCCAGTTCACGACACTTGTCATTGTTCACAGACTAACAAATGACTAACGAATCAAAATAGCTTGACTAAGTTCACAAGCTGGACTAGCACCAGATGTAATTGTTCAGGTGTTCGACTAGGCTGACCCACTTACCAACTTGATTATGCCCTAGTCACATCAAAAACTTGTCATTCTCGCTGGACTAAAACGTGTTTGACTAATCGCTGGACTAAAATGGCAAAATTACCTGGGGACTACAGAGCCGTATGAGTAATAACAGACACATTTGATTGGCCAACTTGTTTACCGTTAACACTAATGCACTGCACATGCAGCGAACTTGGTGTACGACTCGAATAGCTGCTGCTCGGCTTGGCTTTGTCAAGGTTGAAAGGCAGAGATTAAACGCAGAGATCATAGTTGATCGTCATGGAAGGTGACATAACGTGAGTTTAAATGAAATTAATTATTTTATTGCAAGTAGCTGGCAGAAAGAGGTGTCCTAAAAATGATTGAAAATGTGATGTACGTACTAATTTTATAAATAAAAAAGGTTAGCATTGCACTTAGCCACGTACGGTGCATGGTGATGAAAGATTACATACATGGCGATGAATGGTGTGATTTTAGCGGCCAGAAGATTATAATCACGTTAGTGATGGTTCAGAGCGGGCGATTAGAGTTTTACTATTTTTGTTAATTTTTCGACATTCCTCATTCATGAGTTTCACGGTGAATCATCTTGTATCTCAGCTGTTATACATAGAGCTGGCACCGCCCATTGTAATTGACACATCAGGTAGGCTTAATGGAGGATGATCAAAATGGCTGACCTGCAGTTAATATGCATGTGAGCTAGGTCTATAGGTATTATTGCTGGATTAGTTTTGCGGACGTGTACTGTTTTTCGTGAGTGTTAGCTGTGTTACGCATAAACTTGACAACAAAGCAAGACCGCGTGAATCGCGCCTGTGATTGGTTGAGCTATTGCGTATCGAAATGCGTATTAGGCTATGCTGGCGTCGACAATACGCCCCCCCTGCGTGGGCGCTGCATTTACGCGCCCCAACACTAATCCAGCAATAAATAGTGTCTATAAAATAGAGGACTGCGCGCCAATCAATTCCCTTGTCAGGATACTCAAAATATGCGAAAGTACCGTGCGTGCATAATTTTTGTAGGCCTACAATTGCATTCCGAACATCGTGCGCAGAGCGAAGCTTGAGAGTGAGTTTCGAGTAGGGTGATAATTCCTACACGGGTAATTATATTTTGTTGGGTACTATTGAAATGACTTTAAAGGTACATGGACACGGCGCGCGAGTTATGACCATTCTTAATTCTTACATTTTCGTACCTCAACAGTACATATCATATAGATTCGCAACACGATTTTCAAAATATTGAAAAGAACTGGAGCTAGCTGGGCGGTCGCAAGGGTGGCGGAACAGTCATGGGACGGGAAAGTGTTAAATTAAAGGATGATAAATACACCTAACTGACTGGGCCTTCTCATTTTTTCGCGAACGCGTATCAAGATGCTGGCGTTGGATTGGACCCCGTTTAATGACGTAGAGTAAAAGTTGTAAACAAAGCTCACACGGGGGCTAACCGCACCGCACACTCCAGATATCTCTCCTTGTCGGTTTATTTGTCTGGGAACTTGAATAAAGCTATTCTGTTCTGATTCTACTTGTCGGTACGGTCGCCGCTGGTGCACTGCACCATGCAATCGAACTTGTGTGTCGATACGAATAGCTGCTGCTCCGGCTTGGCTTTTCAAGGTGAAAAGCAATGATTAACTGCAGATAGCACTATGAGCGTCATGGAAGGTGACATACGTGAGTTTAAATGCGAATTAATTATGTTTTATTGCAAGTAGCTGCAGAAAGAGTGTCCCTAAAAATGACTTTGAAAATGTGATTGTACGACGGGTATTCTAAATTGTTATGCATTGCACTTATCCTAGTTACGGTGGCTGGTGATTGTATAAGCTTACTACATGGCGCATGAATGGTCGTGATTGTTAGCGCCAGAAGATATAATCACGTTTAGTGGATGGTTCAGGAGCGGGATTAGAGTTTTACTTATTTTTGTTATTTTTTCGACATTCCTCTTTCCTGCAGTTTCAGGCTTGACATCATCTTGTGCCTCTCACTGTAATACATAAAGGCTGGCACCGCCAAAAATTTTTTTTTTTTTTTTTTTTTTGTAATGACACATCAGTAGGCCTAATGGCGGATTGATCAAAATGGCTGACCTGCAGTTGTACATGTGAGCTAGGCTATAGTATTATTAGTTGCTGGAATTAGTTTTGCGGGACGTGGTACTTTATTTTTTCGTGAGCGTTACTGTGGACGGCCATAAACTTGACAACAAAGCAAGACCGCCGTGAATCGCGCCTTTGATTGGTGAGCTATTGCGTATCGAACTGCGTATGTAGGCCTATTCTGGCGTCGACAATACGTGCGTGGGCGCTGCATTTACACGCCCACAAAACTAATCCAGCAATAAATAGTGTCTATAATAGAGACTGGCGCCACTCCAGTCCCTTGTCAGGATCTCAAATAGCGAAGTACCGTGCGTGCATAATTTTTGTACAATGCATTCCGAACATCTTGCGCAGAGCTGACGCGAGCGTGAGTTTCGCGTGGGTTGATTAATTTCCTACACGTTAATTATATTTTGTTGGTAATATTTAACTGACTTTTAAAGGTCCTATGCCACGCTGATATCCATTTCTGTAAGTTCTTACATTTCGTACTCAACAGTATCCTGATCCCATATCTCAACACAGATTTGTAAAGTGGAACATCGTGGAAAGTGGTCAATTTTAAAAAAACCAGGATCAATTACCCTAACTTACAGGCCTTCGCCTGTGTTCGCGAACGCGTATAAGATGCTGGATTGTATATTGACCGCCTTTAAGGACTCAGAGTAACAAGTTGTAAACAAAGCTCACAACGTTGGGCTTACCGCACCGCACACTCCAGATATCTTCCTTGTCGGTTTCTTTTCGGTGGGGAACTTGAATAAAGCTAATTCTGTTCTGATTCTCCATGTCGGTACGGTCGCCGCGGTGCAGCCGTCGACAGTACAGCACATTATCGTAATTTTAGGCCCCACTCACGAAAATTAATGCCATATGATCACCTACGACGCATAGACCCGAAAGCACTACTGTGTACGTATGCAAGTAAACTGGGCCACGCGCACGTCCATTCCACGCTCATGACTGCATATCGCGTATCGCGTATTTGTTACTCGGACGGCACTTCTGGGTCCGCTTGCCAGCGCGATAATCAACTTTCATTTTGGAATTCTTTGAAATATTTCCAAAACACATGACCTTATGCCCGATTTTTTATTCAAATATACGGTTTTTTCTCAATTTACTCCTCATCAATTTTACATTGATACCAATGCATACTATGATGAAACTTTTTTTTTGGTGGTATGATAAGTATTTTTAAATGCATGTCCTGCACCTTAAACTTACTAACACGTAGGGCCTATCCACTGGCGTAACAGTCCTGGGGGGCAGGTTGCCCCCCTGACTACTTTGGCGGGGAAAAAATTTGACAAAAATCATTGCTAAAGCAGCCCGTTTTTTAGCTCTGACCGGGAAAAATTGGCCTTTGACCCCCATGAGAGGGAAAATTTCCAAGACTGGAATTTGCCCCTCAGAGGCAGGCAAGCCTGTATGCCACTGGGACTATCCCTGGAATGGTACATCAGGTCTTTTTTTTTACATGTTGGTATAGTGATGCAATGAGTGGTAGGTATCCTACATTTGTCTCCCTCCCACACCCTCTCAAAATTTAAACAAACTTAGTAAGTAAATTAAAAATCTGTGTGAAATATATTTATCATACAAATTATTTTTTCCCTGATTTTCAGGTTTTTGTCCAAAGTGGATTTGTTAAAATCAAGTAAAGTGTAATTTTGGTGGAAGCCAAACTATATGAAAAAATTGCCATTTTGGGTAAAATGTGAAATGAATTCCAAAAGGTATAGCTTAAATTACTTTTTAGAAGTTTTGATTTCACCTTTCTCCGTCTGCCAACATTTGTTGTAATGTATGTGCACATTGATGACAATGATATCAGCTTCATTAGTCAAGATGTTTTGACTAGGTTACAACATTAGTCCATTTTATCCGCTCCCCTGACTGGCTTCAAACTGGTAGGACTAAGGAATTAGTCTGCGCGTTGACACCAAAGGACTAAGCAAATAAAATTAGTCGGTCAAAATTTTATTAGTCAAATTCTAGTCAATTCATGATGCGACTAGTTTAAAATTTAGTCATGTGTGACTGACTAGCACCATGACTAGAATAGGAACTAGTACTGCAAGGACAGCTAATTAAACGATTAGTTGAGAACAATTGACTAACACGGTCATTAGTCTTACTGACACCATCTGGACTATTTTTTTTAGTCAGCTAACCAATTTGGGCTTTGTCAATTATACCTTTGCTTAGAAGAACCACTCTAAAGAACAGTCTAAAGATAAAGGTTTATGCCCCTTGCAAAAATGCTAAGATTCACAAGAGTCTAGAGCACTGTGAATTTGATACGGCTTGTGTGAACTTGGGAGATTTTGCAACCTATAAAATGTCGTTCTTTCAAAGTTCAAGTACACCCCATCCCGGAAATAGGTAGGTAGCTACACACAGAAGGAAAACGGGATGGTCATGCCATGGACAATAAACAAGAAACTACAGTCACACCAAATCAATCTAATATTCCACTCTCCTCCTGCCACTAGTAGCTTTTTAATCGTTTGGCAACAGCCGGTAATCCCTTCCGAGGAGAATGATAGCGCCTTTGAATTTCGCTTCAAAGACGGTTCGAGACTCCCGATGGGGGAGGCCAAGGATACATGGCATACACTTTCGGCCAACTCAATTCCTAACTGAATCTTGAGAATGAGCAAAGATGAAGGGCGAAGAGGAGTTCCTCCGGCCTTGAAAGAGGAGATTATCCTGGAATAGTCCATGTTGAGGATTTGTACTGTATGTTGAATATACCGAGGTTTTATAAGTACTGCTGCATTCAAATTACCAAGTAAAAGGTTACTTTAGTCTAGGTGCAAATATGCGAATAAATGTCTCATTCCACTGAAATTGCATTTTAATTTCCGTTGTTGATGCAGTCGTGATGTTAATACCCACAACATCATTCGTCCTCATATTTTTTTAGTTGCAAAGCCATATTGATCTATTACCATGGCGAGTATATATAACATGTTTGAATTTCAGCACCCTAATATTAGGAGCACTATACAAGTAATAAACTTGAATTTTGCAGTTCTTGGCTTTTGTGCTCACTATATTGAAAGACTATAAGCTGTGGGCCGCCCGGCTTATCTTACAACTTGACCTCACATGACCTTTGATCTAGGCATGTGACCTTTGACCTCAACAAATGAGGGATCCCATAATGCACCAATGATTCTAGTTTGAACTTCAACTTTTCGATGCGCTCTTCCTTTCTCTTCAATGTTTTAGCCTATTTTTCAACTTGACCTCACATGATCTTTAACCTTGGAACATGACCTTTGACCTCATCAACATATGAGGAATCCCACACTCTAAGAAATCAAAGAACCAAAAATGGTTCTAAAGTTGTCCTCAGGAGAACCCTAAAAGGTTCTTTAATGAACCAAAAAAAGTTCCCCAAACGTGATACAGAACCATTTTTGGTTCTATCAAGATCCTTTTTTGGTTCTTCAATTTTGCAAGAACCTTTTATTGAGGTTCAAGACAGAGGTTCTTTATAGAACCTTTAAAAAAGGTTCAGGGACATTTGAAGAACCAACTAGAATTTCGCGGTTCTCGGCTTTCGCGCTCGCTATATTCAAAGAATATAAGCTGTGGGCCGCCCCATGACCTTTGACCCTGGCATGTGACCTTTGATCTCATCAACATATGAGGGATCGCATGGTGCACCTATGACAAAAGTTTGGTTCCAATTGAACTTCAAGTTTTCAATTTTACATTTTAAGCCCATTTTTCAACTTGACCTCACATGACCTTTGACCTTTCAACATGACCTTTGACCTCATCAACATAAGAGGGATCCCATTGTGCACCTATGACAGAAGTTTGGTTCCAATTAAAGTTAAACTTTTCAATTGAGGTCAGTTTAAAAAAAAAACTTAACAATTTGTGACACACACATACACACATACACACACACATCCACACACACATCCACACATACACACGCACAACGGATTGCTAAGTGGTCCTGCCAGCTATAGCTGGCGGCCCACAAAAAAGGTTCTTGATAGAACCAAAAATGGTTCTGTATCATGTTTTAGAACCCTTTTAAGTTCTTTAAAGAACCTTTAAAAGGTTCTTCTGAGAGGACAACTTTAGAACCATTTTTTCTTAGAGTGCATGGTTCACCTATGACACAAGTTTGGTTCCAATTAACTTCATCTTTTCAACTGAGGTAATTTTTTTAAAAACTTAACAATTTAGTCACACCCACACACACACACACAACGGATTGCTAAATGGTCCTGCCAGCTATAGCTGGCAGCCTACAAAAAGGTGTAAGACAGGATGATCATGACTGTGACTGCATTCCAGTGATTTCGTGCCCATATAGGTCTTTGTTTGGGTTGATGACGCAATCACTATATACGGAACTTAGGCCATTTTTCTCACTCAATAATTGGCGTCTGTTGGCATTTTGGTACTGTTAGGGTTAGAAACTTTGCTTCAAACTTCCACAGGAATTCTGCACCCTGATTGTCACTATGATAGCATAATAAATAGTAGACGACAAAAGTTGTACAATCCTAAAGTATATCTAGCCTACAACAGTGAATTCATAAACATAGCATGAGCTGTGTGTGTGGCATTTAAATGCTTCCTTCATTACCTAATCGAGTCACACCAAGCTTGGCCTACTTCAAAATTGTACCCCCCACCAGTACATATCATGTGGTTGGACCAGCAATTATCTCTTGTTATACAGACCTACACAGTGATTGATGGATTTTCATCCAACTGAAGACATCTACAATCCTCAAAAAAAATGTTTGAACACTTTTCTGTCTATACATGTAAAATGCTCCCCCGCACCCCCATCCAAATGAAGACGTCTAAATCATTGTGTACTGACAAAACTCTTATACTATTGTCAATTTACCTTGTTTACCGATAAATCCTTATTTTTTTGCTGTGATCTATTTTATATCACCAAGCAGCAGATGCATTATAAGTTTGTAGTGAAATTTTGAATCTTACCGGCAATACCATTATTTTTCAGTGGAAGAGCTCGGCCTTTGGCCTCGTTCTTCCACATAAAGCTGGATGCCCCGATTTGAGTAGTAAAGTTTTCATCTTGATAGAATGGCTTTCACCACAAAACCCTATCTGTAAAATTTTGCACCAATATTTCAGTTTTGATGTGAGAGCTAAAAACATGATTTTGTAATCTCCAAAAAGTCCCGTGTAAAATTAATATTGGTTGACCAAAATGGGGGCCACACTGTCATTTATAACCCAAAACAAAATCCTTTAGCCCAAGATTTACAAGGTAAATGAGAAAAATAGTTAGCTTTCTTCCGATTACCAAAATGTTGAACACTCTTACAGAAAAATCTGGGGTTTTCGGGGGACCAGGCTTCTTTAGTAGCGGACCATGGCTCTTTAAAATAATGGCTCATAGTCTTGCGTTTCCCCCCCCCAATTCGTCGTAAGAAGTTACTATTCCCCAAAATAATACATTATTTCATTCTTTTAAACGCTTTATAATAGAGGTAACCCTTTATTCTCTAAATTGCATTGCAAGCTGGTTTGAACATTTTCAGCAGAACTTTTCCATTAAATGTTGTTTGATTCATTACAATGTTAATGCAGCTCATATTCAGATTATATTTTCCACAATATGATCATTTTAATGATGAATATAAGGTAGCCTCTGTATACCTTACCAAGATGGCATTTAGAATTGCAAAATTGCATCAATTATGCATACAATTGAAGATAATTACGCCAAGGCTAGAAAACCAAGATTTAATTCAGCATTCATTGTAAGAGCAAGTTTTCAAAATTAGATTTCAGCATGGAGCTTTACAAAAAGTTGTATTTTTGTTAAATAAAAGTTGCAATGACAGCACAATGGATGAACAACTTGGCCACAAAAATGTGGCCTATGTCTGTAAATAAACGAAATTGGCACAGCTTTTTTTATTTTAAAAGGGCCATAGCAATAAAGGACAAACTTTGTGTCTGATATGATTTTATCAGTTTATTACACTGTCAAGAAAAATAAATAGAGGTAATTAGGGAAATTGACAGGAGAATGGGAGGGTGAGTGAGAAGGAGAGGAAGGGCAACGATGAAGGAAGAATTGAGAGGAATGAAACAGAGACGAGAGGGGGGGGATGAGAGGGAGACAGAAGGAAAAGGCCAAAGAGAAGATAAGTAAACAACAAAGAGAAAGACAGCCGAGAGGCAGGTGGAGGGTAAGATAGATAAATTAATGCACTTGGTAACAAAGAATTAAGGACAATGTACATGACCACAATGCCATACAATCATTATCCAATCAGCAAGGAAAGATACTTTATTAAGCACTGCACAAATATAGCTTCCAAATTGAACAAAAAAATTTGAAAAACACAAACCCCACGTTGCCCTTTCCCAAAAGGTAACAATACTTCCCAAAAGATCCCAATATTTTCACTTTCAAAACAGTTCAGTAGGTAAATTACTGCATATTTTAGGATTTTTAGGATCAAACCCCCTGATGAATCAACGACCAAGTCACTTGACCACAGCAGTCCATAAAAAACAGTACACAGAAATATTTTTTGCCTAACCTTTTTACCCTAAGAGACCGCATTTTGAAACTCAAGTTTACATCAGTATAATGAATTGACCAAAGTCAACCTTTATAGCATTTGACCAAAAACCGCCACATGAATAAATAGATATATGCACGCATGCTCTAGAAAGATAAACCTCCCAATGTCTCAGTGGGAAAGAGCACCTCTATGAACACTTTGGAGTTGTGATGATGAAAAAAATATTGACGTTGGTGTAAGTCAGGGGATGAGGATGTGGGGACCTTAAAATGCACCTCAATTGGACACTGTGTCAATCTTTGCAAGCATGATGCACCCTTTTTTTGTATATCGGGACTACAGAGAAGTAATCTTTTCAACAGAACGAGATCTTTTACTGCTTTTGGTATATATAGCATTAAAGGTGCATTGCATAATTACAACTTGTCTCTTTCTCTATTTGGTGAGCAGTGATCCATGCCACATTCAGCTTGATTCCATTGTTTGAATATAATACCATTTAACGCAGCAGCTTATGAATTAAACATGACCCATGCACTGCTGTACAAGTGTTACCGGTATAATCAGAAAAAACGCACTTTTGCTCATATCTGTAATTCAAAAAAGTCAGCTGATATTCTGAAGGAGTGAGTAAAACCACAAATCTCCACTTTTATTATCATTTTAATATTTGTTTAAAATTATACGTCGATTCCCGTTGATACGTTCGTTCCCCCTGGAGTTTTGGACCAATCAATTAGTGGAGAGGGAAAATGAAAGACTTCAAATGCACGTGCCACACGGATTATCTTGGAGGGGACCACTTACGGTCATATACACTCACTCACCTGCCCCACAAAAATTCAAAAATTTCATTCATGTACATGGAAACGAACCACACAAATAGGTTTGTCAGGCCTTAAAATTCCTCACAATAAATGATTAACAGAAGTCCCAGTGCCTCAGTGAATTCACCTCTGCAATAATGGTACGGGGTCACATTATCAGAGGAATCGAGGATAACACCTTGTATTCCATCCTTTTCCATGCGGATTCAAACCCTGGAGATTTTAGAATGTTAGGTTCCAGCCACAAAGCTCCCACTGCCAGTGGTTGTTTTTGCGTAACTTTGGTGGCCGTAGTATCAAATGTGCCAAGGAAAATGATGTCGTTTTATAGATTTTCACAAAAATGGGGTAAAGTTTCACATAGGGGTCATCAGAGGTTGACTTGATTCAATCTAAATGGAGCCTTGGGCCAAGGGGTCTTCGACCGAGTATGATATTAAATTAGAGCGATAAGCCTAATTAATTGGTCAAGCTATGAGTTGCAAAAATATTGGGCGGAGATGCAGTCGAGCCAATTATTTTAAAACTCATAGTGAGAATGACCAATTGATATTGGCGTAAATCATCCAATTTTATCATGTTTTGGCTGCCCATTTTTCCCCACATTGGACTCCTGAAAACATGACAAGGAAGTTAATCGGTGAATTACATGAGTGGATAAATGATGAATGTTAACCTTGTGTTGGCTTTTAATGAAATTGGATCCAAAGGTCACATAGGGGTCCGATCAAAGTTCAATCTGTGTACATCCCACATAAGTCTTGGCCAGTGGGTTCTTTTTGAGTAACTTTGGTGACAATAGCAAACCTTATGTGCCAAGAAATGTAGTTTATAGATTTCAACACAAATGGGGTCAAAGTTCATAAAAGGGGCCATCTAAGGTCACTTTGTTTACACCACAAGTGAGCCTTGGGCCAGGGGTGTCTGCGACCAAGATTGTTAATCAGTCAATGCTTATGTGAGAAATGCATAGAAATGAGCAAATTGTTAACCTTTGTTTAAGGGGCTACAGCGAACAGCAGCAGAAAAAGCCATCATCCCTATGTTTTTATTCCTGCTAAAGCAAGGCAACACAAAAAACCACTGCACCCTAAACCTGCCTTTGTTATTTCTTAGTCAGTTTTGCAATGTTGAGTTATGGTCCCATAGATCGCATATTCAAGGTGGCTTATGTAATGCCAATTAATGTATTAAATAGCAGAGGCCTTATTGAATGATAGAAGTGTAAATTAAAATATGCCCCAAGCTTAATGCTTGTCCGTGAAATCTGGTGGATGTCATTTGTTTTCAAGGTTAAGCTAGTTATGCTATGGACTTGTTATCCCTAAGTACAAGCAGGCACTGTACTACACTGCCAGCAATTACAGAGATACCCATTCATTTTTTATGATATCTAATGACATCAATCTTTGCATTTGCACGGAATTTGTACTAGCTAAAAAAAAGTTGGTTTTCATTAGTATGCTGAGAGATATGCAGAAGGTAAAGAAGTTTATTTTATGAAAAATTTGAAATGAAAACTATTTTTAAATTAACAATGACATGTTATACAGTTCAAATTCACCTTTTACACATAGTGGAAAATTTTCAGGTTTATAGTTTTTGATATATTTTGATGCAATTTCTCAACAATTAGAAAAATTAAGTGTGATTTCTACAACTTCATGACAGATTTTCAATACAAAAATATACATTGTATTATCCCCTCATAACAGGTTAACAGAAACCACAGCTAGTGACAAGCAGCATTTCACCTTTTTTTCCAGATAGATTGACAGATAGATCAATGCATCAACAAGGAATTCCCTGTTTTCTCAGAGCAAGCAGAAATGGGAGTTTTCCATTTAAAATATAAATCCAAATCATTAGCTGTACCAATTCTATTTTTAGTTCTTTTGATGGGAACTACTTCATCAAGTAGCAAATTTCCATGCTCAAGAATATCATCTTGACACAAATACGCAAAATTTGAATATTTTGTATCACAGTAGAGATACTTTTGTAACGTCCGGCACTTTCTGCACCATTAAATTTAGGAATCTGGTTTGTGTTTTAGTACAATACCCAGATTAAAATTATCCCAATATTACACAAATCATTTCAATCCCTGTGATATGTCATTTAGCATGAGGCATAACAAAAGTCAGATCACAAATTGACCGTCAGGTCTTCTGAAATGTGCTGAATACCACCAAACTCAACCAACCCTGTATACAAGATCCAGGGACTGTATTTTGAAAATGGCAGGCGAGCTGTTAAAAGCTCTTCTTGAAATTCCCAGAAGAGCTGCAGTGGAGCTGTTACGAAAATTTAATACCATGACGTGTACACCAACATACACCTATCGATGGTTGTCGAATTCGGCTACTCTACCTCTCCAGAACAGCTTATTTCTACTATTGGGACCGTGCACTAAGCTAAGACTGCATGCATATTTTGTACCAAAATCAGAAAATATGGAATAAAATGCTTGAAATGTGTACAAAGCTTTCTGTGAAATGATATTCTGAACTGAAACGTACGTTAAATTGTTCTAAACGTAGCGTTTTCCATTCAACATTATACCGCGGCCTGGTCACAATTTGACACATCAGGCCTCATTTTGTCTTGACCCGGAAGTCGTGTCTACAAAATAGGCGTGGCTAAGGTCAATAATGTTGTCAATAATGCTATTACGTGCCTTGATTGGTTAATTATATAATTACATTAATTTATGCCCGACTATGATGTACAATAACATTTTGTCCAGTAATAAAGTCTGAAGGCTTTTTACAATTGTAGGTACAGTATTTTAAAGTTTTGTATAACGAAAGCGACACGGTTTTTTTAACTAAATTTACTCCTTTCTAAGGCGATCGCGCGATGGTAACCTGTTTCAGGCGCTCGCAAGGCGCGTTAGAGCGATCGCGCGCCTCAAAATACAGTCCCTGAAGATCAGGTGTCATAAAACAGGATAAGATTTTTTTTCAATTTATCCTCTAAGTATGGGCAAGACAGAAAGTATCCCAACAAGTACAGATCTCATCAACAAAGTAATATGTATACATGTATTCCTACAACTGACAATGTCAGGTGTAATTTTATAGCCATCCAATTAGAGTTTGGGTATCCCAACCCTGGATTTTCACATCAATCCTACAGGTGACAGAATTGTGTTTTGGATGTCATAGATTTACGGAAAATCCATCCATCTGCCTTGGTCAAACCAAGGAGACGTGACACTGGCACATCGTCCACTTATTAATTCCTTGCGCCATCAAGACCCACTAATTGGAATCGGCGTGCATCCCATTGTCCTCAAGAAGCCAATCCTGCAGCAATTGTGTATCCCCATACAGCCGACTATCCTTACCCTGCCAATGCAGGAAAACACTTGCTTCTATTCACAATGGATGAATGTGTATACATAATGTACCTAATAACATTCAGCGTAGCCCTAGTCCCTTCAGCTTCACTAAATGCACAAGTAGACTCTCATTACGAACTGCACAAGATATTAATAATTAAGGCTAAAGAATTTTTAGCAAGCTTAGCAAGTGGCAGTTCACAAAAAAAAAATTCCCACCAACTGTAATTGTTAATACATCTTCAGGAGTGCTCAAATATACAATCTACAACAGACAATGGTTGTTTCCAATACACAAAAAACTCCCACATGTGTTATCAAATTAAATAAATAGGGTTCATCTCCTCGAACTAACCTTACTACTTTTCCTATGGGCGATTAACAGTCAAAACAGACTCAAAATTGTTATGTTTTTCGGTGATATGCTTTCATGAAAGGGGACAAACATGTACAACCAAACCATGTTCCGGTCACCCAATTTTAATCAACTTTTCTGCCA
Source organism: Ophioderma brevispina (assembly GCA_023653785.1). Classification (NCBI taxonomy): domain Eukaryota; kingdom Metazoa; phylum Echinodermata; class Ophiuroidea; order Amphilepidida; family Ophiodermatidae; genus Ophioderma; species Ophioderma brevispina. The sequence goes on from JAMKCH010050901.1 coordinate 16,831, forward strand.
CAAATTTGAAAAAATACTGCAAGTAAACTTGTGTCATCCCCCTGGCAAGATGGCAGTCTGGAACATGACCTTTGACCTTGGTCCATGACCGTTGAATTCATCCACACATGAAGGAACCCCTATTGCACTGTAACCCCAAGTCTGGTATAAATCGGACAAACTTTTCGAAGGAGACGTGAAAAACAAAAACCTAACCAAACTGGAACACATACACATACATACGGACATGCGCGCTATTGCAAAATCCCCCTCTGCTTTTCAAGCCAGGGGGATAAAAAATGGGTTCATGCACTACATTCACTCAATTATGTGTTTCTCATTATCTAATTGGCACACCTCGTAACATCACAACTATTAGTCCTAAGTGTAGATTCTACTTTTTAAGACAGCATACACAATTATACATTAAGTATATTACAAGAGGCAGACAATTACTGACAACAATTAGGAAATGTGTTGTGCCCTCATTAGGTCATTGTACAAATTGACGGTTTAGTGCAAGAAGGCCCCATCTGCAATAGCTGCCATTTGTCAGTTGTGTTCTTATTAAGTGTTATACCTGCCAAATCTAATGCCTGGCAGCTATTGCAGATGGGATCTTTTTGCACTAAACCCTCAAAATTATCTACCAGGGTCTGCAGACAATTAAGCACTACATGTAAAGGGGTTTTTAAGTGAGCAGGGGAAATAATCAATTTTGATTTGATAACACTGCAGACCATTTTCTGCTAATCAATGTAAAATTTGAAACAATCTTTAGAATACACCACCAGCAATTCTACCAACACATTTCTCAACAAAATACCACAAAGAGTCACAGAATACCCAGTTGTTATCGCAACTGAAATTTGATCAGCCTTATCTAAAAATTTACAGTTGCTACAATCTGTTTCTTTTAAATTCCTCAACATAAAAAGGGGCCCAATGGCAGCAAAATTATGCAAATTAGCCGGCAATTTCTCCGACACCCACCCACCCCCTCTGGCCACGAATTGCACACATGACAAAACATACAACAGAAAATCTCCCCGTAACAGAGTGAACCAGAAACAGCCCTGTGGTGAAATGAACTTTTCTTATCTACATCTATGATGCACAGGCATGATCAAGACTTTGGAAAATAACCTATTTTGTATTCGATTGATTACTAAATAGCTCGGTACACAAATAACATCGGGCTGAGCCCGAATGCACCAACGTGAATTCCCAGGCGTCTAAAATAATCAAACTATTGTAGAAAGACACGTTTTGGAGATTCACGCATTTATTTATATATTTTTTCTGCACTGAAATATCACAAGGAATAAAGGAGTGTGACTATGCATTTTACTGGACACAAAAGGAAGCGTAGGGAATTAGCTATGTGAATCCTACAACTATTCTTTGCACTGCTGTTAGAATTATGGCTAATGACTATAAATTAATAAATTACAAATTTATTTGGGTCAATCAGCAGAGACAAAACAATTGCCCTTCTGTAAAAACTGAATTTCTAGATCTATGAATTTTCACCAAAATGGCAGAATGCACTCTTTAGTGCCAATGTATTTTTACATAACATCAGTGGAGTAAAAGGCCTGCCCGCTCTGAGGGGGCAAATTTCCAGTCTTGGGAAATTTTTCCCTATCAGGGGGGTCAAAAGGCCAATTTTTCCCGGTCGAGGGCTAAAAAAACGGGCTGAGGATTTAGAATGATTTTTACAATTTTTTCACTAATTAATAACAATTACTTAATCTTATAACAAACCTAATGATCCTAATCCAGTCTATAAAATAATAATCTAAGCCATCAAATCTTAATATTAAACCATACAACTCTTAATCCAAACAAGTGGTTAACCCTGAAAGATCCCAATGGTCATCACAAAATCCAAAATCCATCCCTAATTCAATCTATACAGAAAAAGCTAAACCATCAAATCTTAATGTTAAACCATACAAAGCTTTACCCAAAAAAAAATATAGTTAACTCTGAAAATCCAAATGGTCACCACATTAGCTAAAATCTTCTTTCTCTGCATATTCTTTCTGTATACCGTAAACACATACGGGTTAGTGAACTGCTTACATAATTCTCCATGTCACACATGCCATCCCCCTCACTTCCTACAAGAGCAACACGCCAGCTTTCATTACGTTCCCTTCCCCGATGGTACTTTACCATTTTTAAAGGTCATCCCTAGAACACAGAAAGAGCCCCAGGGTAATTTGAGGATTGTACCAATAAGTATACAGTATTAATGTCGTTAATGCATATATTAAACACGCTACCATTCTTGGATTTTCCTTCTAATACTTCTTATGTCTGGCTTATAGCTAATCTTGACAGAACTTAAATAAATGTCAATCACTTGATGCAATGTATAAATTTTGTCCAGAACATTCTGCATTCGTTAAAAATACCCATCTTTAACAGAAACTATTAATAAATGTCAACCATTTATGCAATGTTCAGATTTCTTTGGTTACAATTTAAAATATTCTGCAACACTTTCTGCATTCCCTAATGATTACAAGACTTAGGTTACAGTTACATGACTAACATTTAGAGTTCTGTGGTTCAGAATTTTAAGGAGGGTTAAATGGTTTGAAAGGTTAGGTTGAGATTTGTACATAATTTTGGCTTGAGTGGTTTAAGGTTTAGGGTTATTGCATAAAAGGTTAGGGCTATCTGGTTTAAGGGCATGGTTATCTGGTTTAACATTAGGGTTACATGGTTTAAGGTTAGGGTGATTTAAGGTTAGAGTTACCTGTTTCAAGTTAGGATTATATGGTTCAATGTTAAGGTTGAATTAAGGTTAACTTAAGGTTAGGGGTACATGGCACAAGGTGGAGTTATATAGTTTTAAGATTAGGATTATATGGTTAATGTGGTTATATGGTTTAAGGTAAAAGTTATATAGTTATGGTTTAAGGGGGTGACCCGATATATATATAAAGTTTTGATCTTGATAAAATGGCCTTCACCCCAAACCCCATCTGTAAATTTCTGCGCCGATATTTCAACCCATTTTGATGTGAGAGGTGAAAAACGTGATTTTGTAATCCCCATAGAGTACTGTAAAATTACTATTGATCGACCAAAATGGGACACCTTTTCGCTCGTAACATCCAAACCAAACATTCTTTAGCCCTAAGATTTTACAGGGTAAATGAGTAAAATAGCTTTCTTCAGATACCCAAATTTGACCAGAACCGGTAAAATCTAAGGTTCTGGGGATGAGGCTATTAGCGTAAACAGATCAGGACCAGGCCCTTTAATGTTTTACAGTTGAATGTTAGGGTTTGGGTTATATGGTTAAGTTAGAATTGTTTTAAGGTTATGCAGTTGTAGGGTATAGGTTGCTCTGGTAATCTGGGAATTTTGTCACTCTTTGTTATTTTTTTGTACCACGGTATGATGCCATTGACTGAACCCGGTAAAACAGCGCAAAATATAAACAAACTTGTGACACCCAATTCAGGCAGCAGAAATTATTGTCTTGCATTCGCCAATCTGACTCAAAGTCCATAAATGATAACAAGTGAAATTATTTTAAATGACATATTAACCATAAGGTAACAAAAAATGCAACAAAACAAAGGACTATTTACCATCTGCGAATGTGTTTTTGTGATGCGGTTTGTTGTCAATGGCATCGGCAGAAGTGACATATCTCTGGAGTGATCTTTTAATGGTATAATGTCCGGCTAAGTGTAGGAGTTATGGATCTATTGTGTTAGGATTCTGTGGTTTCTAATTGAAGAACACAGTCAGCAGGACTTAAAGACACTATCAGTGATTTGACTAAAAGAGTCAAAATATTTAAAATTTGCATGAATAGCTTGAAAAGTAAAGGATAAGTTTGTAGAATTTCCAACTGAAAAATTGACAGAAAAGGAAGAAAACAGCAGCATTCAAAGACATGAATCTCCATTCTATCACGTGTTGTATCAAGTGTCCGTATGGACAGTAATGACTAAAATATCTAATTTTGTCCTAATTGTTTTGTTTTGTTTTTTGTCTTATCACTTGTAGGATATGTTAGGATACCTGTACTTATTGCAAACATCTGGTTTTTTTTTTTAACTTTCTGATTTAGCAAATCATATAAGATGGGTCAGAGTGTTTTGGTCAGTATGTTAATAACTTTTAGACGATGTAATTAAAGTTATTTAGACAATAATGATAAGACAATTTTGTTTTTAGTAAGACAATAAATGCAGGGCCATTTGGATTCATAGGTAGTAAAAAATTAAGACGTGTAAGCAACATCAGTATCAAACTATATGACACTTATCCACCCATGGGCATGGAATTTAAGTAAAAATATCAGGTATTTTGCCATTAAGAAAAAAAATAGAAGTCTAGACACCACCATTCAGCACCAGACTTATTTGGATAAATGCAAAATGCACTGCATCGCCTAACCGCACTCTGCATGAAATGAAATGTATATCCGATAAGATTAAGTGTATCATTGCCATGGCATAAATGATTACGAGTTGCGATTGCAATTTATTATAACCCATACCTTTAATGCATTTGGAGAATTTGAACCGCATTTGGGATTATTTTCTTCCCACATAATTTACTGGCTCCTAACCCCCTACATGCGAGGCTCCTTTGATCTTAAATTGTCAGCAATAAAAAGGCTAAAAACGGTTTAAATTTGTTTTCAAATCTGCTTAAAATTGGAATCCTGATTTTGTGTAATGGGAATGGGAGAACGTCTCCTATATAGGTGAATCCCCAAGCTGTTCTGTACTAACATTATAATCGAGGAAGGCCAAAATTGACATGTTGAACACACATGAGACTGTGGAACCACGGTGCATTTGTGCATTTGTAAGGGATGAATTGAGAGGCGGTCATTTACGCAGGTGCCAACATTGCAAACTTCACACAGGAACAATTTTCAAACGATTGGCTTGTTGAGGGCGTTTCCGTTTAACCTGGACCAGTGACACATTTTTTTCTGACACCATGTGCTTGAATTTTTTGTAATAAATCACTATGAAGATGTTTTGACAGGGGGGGAAAGAGATATAAAGGTATGTCTACATACAAAGTAACTGAAATGCAATCACCCATTGTCAAAGCGGGCAGGTGACACAGTCAAATGTCTGCATTGTCAGGGTTCTAATGGTTTGCACACTTAATAATCTGGTATACTGTCTTGAATTATGCAGATATGCGCACCTGTGTTACAATGGCGACCTGGTACTAAGGACCTCTGGAAGGCTCACCTTCCACAAATGCTCTTTAATCTCATAGTTGATCTAATTAAGCAATACCTTTCTTCATTCAAAAATAACAAAAATATGTATAACAGACATCTAAAAAATACCAAAGGTTTAGTGCAACAAAGAGATATCTGCCATTTGGCAATTTTGAGAACATAAATATTGGACATCATTTTGTCACCAACAACCAGAGATCGGAGTCACTCAACTGGAGAACAATTTGCATAAATATTCACTGGGCTGTATTACAAAAGAACTTAGTCCTGGTTGTAAAGGTGCTTGTTCCGATTATGCATATTGTGTTTCTCTACTTGATATGAGAGACTGGCCACACTTGCACGTACGCCCCAAGCAAGTACCGTGGGAACCAACTTGCGATTTTGATGGTAGCAGCAATAATGCAACATTGAAAGCCTATGAATTTTTTTAACTGTGCTAAATATTGATCGGTAACAATTATTAATTCATCTGTTGTCTGTGTTTTGTTTATATCTTGGGAATGAAATGGATTTGAAGGCTCAATTCAAGATGACAATGAGAAAATCGATACTAATTCCGGGTTTAAATAGGGGGGTTCAAGATGATCAAACATGCACCTTTAACTTAGACCAGGATTCGAATGCCTGCAGTACGAGGAAGGACCTCTGATTTCTGTTTCTTTCCAGATTAGTTTGTACTGCTAAAAAGGTGAAAAACTAAATACAGGAAGAACTTAAAGCTGATAAACGTTTCTAGAATTCAAATTCCATTTAAATGTGGTTTTACTTGATATGCTCTTTGATTTTTTAATTAAAAATGCCCTCTTTATGTATTTTAATTAAAAGGCCCCTCCTGGAGGTAGTAGTTTTTTGGCTGGACAGAGTTAAACCAGGACGACAGATTTTGTGAATAGAGGACTTTTATGACTTGTTACGGAAGTTCCTGGCTCTTGTTGCATGGCTCATTTCAATACCAAAATCTAATTGGGACAAAAAATGGGAGTGAGCGTGGTGGCACTAAACCTCCCACACCTGCCATTCCTTAAAAGGTCCTTGGCCCGATCGTTAATAGCTCGTCCCCAGAAGTCCAGATTTTACAGGAAGTGGGTTAAACATGTTGGTATCAGAAGAAAGCTACTATTTTTATCATGTACATGTGAATATTAGAGCCCAAAGGATGCATTGTTTGGAAGTTATGAGCAAAAATGGCCCCCATTTGGGTTTTCGACCAATATTAATTTTACACAAGTTACTCTATGGGGTTAACCAACAATCACGGTCTTTTGGCCACATCAAAACGGATCGAAATATCGGAGGCGAAACTTTACAGAGGGGGTTTTGAGTGAAGGCCAATCATTCCAGATGAAAAGCTCATATCCTTAAATCGGGCCATCCCCTTAAAGTTTACTTTCTCAGTTCTCGTCTTCTTTCTGTCTAGACAGCATTTTTGACTAATCAAAGTTCTTCTTTACCCATTAAAGGGATTGATTGGCATAAATTATGGGCCACATATAAATGAAATATCCCTTCCTAAATAGCGTTACCAGATGGTTTTCATGGTCCATTGGGTATTCCTTGCGAGAAAAAAAACCAGGATTATTCCGACAAATGTCATGACGTACAACAATCATGGAAGCTGCCTCTTTTTCCCTGTGTAATTTTACAAACGCTGCACGCAAGACCGAAACAGAAGCCAGCCATGATATATGTTGCCGATAGATTTAGCCAATAAATCCTTAATGTCTTAAAAAACAGTCTATGACTAGGTCCTATATACCAAGTGGAATAATTGTCCATTCAATCATTGATTCGACTGAAAAATTTAAACCTATGTTTTACAACTGTAATTGATCACCTCAATTTATAATATTTTAAAGATGATCATATCAGGTTTACTAAGCAGACTTCAAAAGACATGGGGTGATACATAAAACATCGCCTATGGATTACCTATTGGAAAATAAGTGCAAATTTTAATTATTTTAACAAGTTAAAATATTGCCCCAGGAGCTACTTTCTAATGTTTATGTTTTGTATTCACTCATCTTAAGCTAGATAGAAAATATCATGCTGTCTCAAAAAGGAATTGATTTAATAAATGTAAATGCACATAGATATACGATATTTTTTGTAAAGCAGTTCATTCTATAATACTCTTACGTGATGATACTGTACCCCTGGCAAACTAACATTGTAAATTTTATATTACTCTTTTGGTCTAAATTAATAAACCAATGGGATGAATGAAATACATGTGAGGGTACCCACACAGAAAAGCCAAGATTTGGGTGTGGATGATAGGAAATGGACTGTTTAACTCTAATTTGTAAGGACTGTGAGTTGTCAGGGCTGCGTAGCCGTTTTTTTTTTTATCTTCTTCTGGGTTTAGTCATAAATAAATGAGACTCAAACAGCTGGGATATAATTATTCTTCTACCTTATTTACATAATTTATATTTGAACACTCTTACCAGGGTGTTTATTACATCTTGTTGATGAAACGGTATCTATCTAATTGTTATTACACGTGGTTACTTAAAACTATTTTTGGCATGAAATCTATTGTATCTTTGCCCATGTACATTGGTTTAGGCTTTGTGCATTTATAATTTATATTTATTCTTTTATGCGCCTTTTAAAAATGACTCTCTATCGTTAATCAACTTGTCATTGCCACCTATTGCATCTGTATGTATTGTCTCCTCTTGCTTTTGTTTTCCTGTACGATGCACTGTCTTAGTTTCACGTTCGTCTTGCACATGTATGTTCTTGTATCGGTAACTTAAGAATAATAAGGGTGGCCAATTACTCGACTTTTCTCTGCTTGGTTACACCCACCGCTATATTTTTTCCACTTTGTATGTGATTGATCAAAACTGAAATAAGAATGGGGACTTACGAGGCTCTTTTCATCCACTGTGTACTCATTTGAGTGACATACATCGCTCATTCACCAGGGGCACAGTTCATGAAGACTATTCATGTACCTGTATTAAAGGAACTGATCTTGTCTTTTTCTGGGTATCATCAAGAGAAGATAGTGTTCTTCCCAAATGCATTTTTCCAATACAATTTTTGCATGGGTTGTCACAAGAATTTAGTGACAAACAGTGCAAAAGAATCGCCAGAATGCATGTAGGAAGAACAATATACCTCCTATTGGTTATCATCATCCATGCTTTATTAAAAAAAACCAGAGGTGTTATTTTTTAACCACAGTGGTGAATGAAAGTTAATGAACGTGCAAGGGAATTGAGAAGTTAATTGCTCTTGGTGCTCCAAGAGGTTACGGGTATGCAGAGAATTTTCCTACAGTTTTGTTGTGCAGAGAGCGCAAATGGTAATTTTTCTCTCCTCTTTATGAACTCAACATGTTTTAATACCCTGGTCTGGCTGTTCATGCTCAATAGCTTCAACAAGTAAATTACTCTGTCACCCTCAAAGCTTTGTGGTTTTAAAAAAACATTTATTTTCTTTTTTTTGTATTTTGTTCCTTGGTTAGGATTTCACAATAGAGGAAACTTGCCATTTCTAACACATAACTAGCAAACAATGGCAGTAAATCCACAGGAAATGCTCCCTGGCGTATAACTTCCACATCAAACACAATGGGATGTCTGTTTTGATTACGCATCAATCATCCCGTCAATCAATCCAAGCCCATTTCTTGTTCCCTGTCGGTTCCCTCGCTATTGTCCCGGGAAACACCCACAAGGCGACTTAACTGGTTCCTTTACCGGGGGCTGCCTTGATCTATAGCATTTTTACCCAGGTTGCCCGAGGGAAGGGAGTTCTCAACCGCCTTTCTTCGGTTTGCGCAACAAAAAACACTCGTCGCAGAATGAAAGATTTTTAAGGGCCACGACGGGCTTTTAGTAATAAACAGCGTATGTTGGGGCATGCCGATGCATTTGGAAGACTCAAATTATACTGGCAAACAGTCCGTGATCTTTTGCCAGTTTGTTTCTTAAAAGAGATCCGCTCTCCTCTGGGTGCGTCAGCATTTCGCACCTGTGAAGAAGGGCCAAACCACAGACTAACCGAGGGAGTGTACATATAGGCAAGAAGTTATTGGCCAAGTTTTTTAGGTCCGAAGAGTCTCGCGAAGCACAAGCGTGAGAGGGGAAAAAGTTCTCGTTGTAACTAGCTGCCTGCTGATCGCTTGGCAAGTGGAAATTAATTGCTTGGCTAGTTTAACACCCTCAGGTGGGGTAATACGGTAGGTGTGGACAACCTGGCTTGATGGTTGGTTAGCTTGTTGAGCAGCTGGTAGGAAAGTAGGTACATATAGAATTAAACCGGAACAGCAAGCTGGATTTGAGTGATTATATATGTTATGAGCCAGACGGCGACATATCAAACTCGAGCTTAATTGATCATTAAGTCTGGTATAATCTTAAGCGCGTGACGTATTGTAATACAAGCACAAGTACCCATTTTCACTCATACAGTTATACAATGGAAAAACAATAGGTTACATCAATCAGCATACTTGCCTCCCTATTTCAAGCAAGTGAGATATTATGCGTACTTGTAACATTGACAAATACTATACATGTAGGATCCTCAATGAGGATCGGTTAAGCATGAAATGGAAGGGAAAGGCTGCTTGGCTATTTCTCTTTGATTTCAAAAAAGCGTTGGTTTGTAAGATCAGTATTTGTAGGCACCAGTTGGTCTTTTTCACCTATTTTTTCTTCAGCTATAATTTTTTAAACCCACATATTGGCAGAGTGGGTTGTTATTAGTGTGGGGTGTCTGGGTCAAAACTTTTCTGGGCCATGGAACACAGTATGTGCTTGTTGCATGAACGGCAATCAATGTGTAACCCACTGGTACAGTGTTTACCCAGAGTCCCAGCAGAGTATTTTTAAAATCTTTGAATTGAAGCAAAATGGGCTTTTACCCAAAAACCTGGACCCCCCCTGATTTACCCGCCAAGTAGTAAGTAGTATCGATTGATATCAGATGAAAGGCTGTATTTTTCTCATTGGTCATCCGAAAATCAAAATTAGAAGTACCACGTATTAAGATTTGTTTCCAGAAAACACCCAGAGGAAAAAAACATTTAAAGGGGGTTGTTCCGTTTATGTGTATGGTGTTCTCTACCTTGATATGAGAGCTGGCACGTGCATACACCCCATCAGTACCCATGGGAAACAAAACCCTTGCGGTTTTGGGGGTAGACGCAATAATGCATGTTGCACAGCCCTAGTCAATACTGTGCTAAATAACAGTGGTTAACCACTAAAACGGCGGTTTTTTTTGTTTATATCTTGGAAATGAAATGATTATTCGGGGCTCAAAGTTAGAGACAATGAGAAAAATAAGCCTTTCATATGATATCAAAAATCGATAATACTGTACTTCAGGGGTAAGGTGTAAATCGGGGGGGTCCCTAAAGACGATCGGAAACACGCCCTTTAATTCTGAAAATAAAAAATTTAAGAGTAAGTATTCATTTGTACAGTTAAAATTTCCACCGATTTTCATATTTGGGTTTTGGTTAAGTTCCATTGATTAGTTGTCAAGCACTCTTTTTTAATTCTAAGTAGCCAAAGGAAGATCCTTGGTTATTGGAATGTACCTTTCGTTATCAAAACACAAAATGATGCTATGTGTTCTTGTCTACATGCAAATTATAGTGTATTCTATAGCAAAGGGGTAATGAGGAAAACAAGAGTAGCCCATACCACCACGGGCTACACAACTTTCAGGAAGTTTCCATGCACCCGTAGAGGCCTCACCTAAGAAAATAAAGTGCAAAAAATGTGATATTCCGTGTTCATATATAGATTAGAGGGCTAGATAACCAAGGGTGGAGTAAGATGAAACAGCTATGAAAATTTGATGTGAAAAAAAAGTTAAACATGAACATAAAACCTACATCGTGGTGACATATTACATGTGAGACTAGTCATGTCGTGTTGTTTGCTTCATGCCATGAATCCATGGTGGCGTTGTATTACAGTATACAGCCAAAAATGATTTAACAGTATGTTGTTACAGCTTGTTGTAAATATATGCCCGAAACAAAAGGGTTTTGCCTATGGGGAAATTGGAAAACCCCTATAGAAGAAAAAAAACATTCCGATCTTACACTTGATTCAGATCAATGTGCCCGACCAAGTGTTTCCATATATGCTTGGTGGATAAAAGGTAAAGATCCAAAAATTTATTTCAAAATAAAGTGTAAAATAGTAATTTTAATTTTATTGTGAAAGATAATCAAAAAAATATCAGTACGAACGTCCCCCTTTCCAAAATGACGGATGCTATTAGAGACCCAGCACCTGTCACCAACATGCCATCATCTCCTTCACCAATTAAACTTAGACAAACATCCTACCTATCTAAATCATAATAACATTTGAGTAGTCTAGTCCCTGTATATTAATACCACTCTGGGAGTTTCATGAAATAGCAAACATGTGAATTGTGCCTCTAGTTGGTAGCAAATAATAACCATGCAGATGTTGAATAGCATCCATCAGGCTATTTTCAACTATGAAACTGAAAATGATGGGAGGCTATCGAACTTGATTACGACGAAAAAAAAAAAAACCAGTGCGGTATTGAATTTTAAAAAAAAAAAAAAAAAAAATAAAAGTTGGTTTTTCACATCATTGGGGGACTTGATAATACTGAAAAGTCACATTTATAAAACATAATAAAAAAACATCATTCGCATGATGACCTCAAAAATATTTTTTAAACATGGTCACCTGATACAAAAGATTATTTTCACAAGTTCTGATGAAGTGTGGCAAATGAATAATGAGGTAAATGAGCTCATTAGATAATGGACAAAGTATGCAATAAGGTCTGAAGCAGATGACACAAAAATTAAACGAGCAAAAATAAAATATGCTGCTATCAGCCCCACATTGCATCAAAGTGTAAAAACAAGTATCATGCACACACAACTGTTAATTTTCCATGTAATAAAAAACACTTGCAATCTGCACTAGAGTTGACTTATACGAGTTATGTAACTCAAATTTTTAATCTACCCCCACTCAAAAAAAAAAAAAAGCTCCACACAAATACTATTTAGGCACAGATACATCTTACACATAATTAATGGAATAAATCAATTCCCACACTAATTGCCTACTAGCTGCATTTCCATTCAGAAAATTGGATCGCACCTATCAGAATCATTATGAAATCTAGTAGTCGCGTGTATGTACATTGATACCAATCTAGGGAGAGAACAGTGAAACCAGCAGCACAAACCATGGATGTATTTGTAGTGCGTTTTTTGCATTTGTAACTCAATGAGCGTCACGCACAAATCTGGAGGCTCTCCAGTAGGGATTTTGGAACCGTTTATTAGGGACTTTTAGAGCGAAATAGTAGTTGCAAAAATTATATAGATATCTGTTGAATATATACGTGTGTTAATTCTCAGAAGCTAAAATGTGCTATGCTAATACATAAGTAGTGAAGTGATTCTCGGAATTTGTGATGGTAAAAGTCGATGCTAGTCATGAAATCACAGAATGGAATTTTTAAAGTCATCTTTGATGAGAATGTGTAATGTGTTGTGTTGTATGTATGTAAGGAGAAAGAACCTCACTGTAAAAGTTATGCTCAAAATGGCTTTTCACAAAAGACCATCCTTTCTTCCCATTGTAAATACTGTTAAAGTGAAAATATTTGCGCTACATTAATTTCCGTTATCGCACACTTCTGACCAAGCGCGAAATTAAGAACACACAAAAACGTTTATTTTTGTGTGTGGTTATGTAGGGGAGTGAAAAAGTGAATTTAAAAACAAGTGAAATACTAAAAATTGCAGAGAAGCACAAAACTCACAGTGCAACAAATTACCACCTAAAGGTTGCTGCAACGGAGAGATTTTGAGCTGGTGCCCAAAAATATTGTGTCATAATGGTAATTTTAGAGATTAGACAAGCAATAGATTTCTTACCTGATTTGGGCTACAGAACAGGTCTTAAAGAGAGAAAAAGGTGATTTTTGATTTGCCTATATGTCAATATAAAACAGGCCTGAATTTGTATTTGCTCCTATATGAAATTAGAAATTTCACAATTATTGTACCAAAGAAAGATTTTCAGCAATCGTTTTCAGATGGAATATGTTGATTGGAAAGCTTACATCAGATCAAAAATCAGTACTTTCGATTTTTAGGGGACCCTGATAGTGAAATCTCTCGTTGCACCTTTAACGTTATCCCATGGGGTACTTCCAGGCATGTCAGTCAGTCTTTAAACCTGGGATGAAAATGTTGAATTTAAAACGAACAGTCAGAGAACATGGATGATGGAGAGTGTCAAGGACATTCCGGGAAGTACCCTAATGGGAAAAGTGCATGAGGGAAGTTATACTATTTACTATCATGCTATCATGAGATTGGGGGTTGTGTATAGATGTTATATGACAACACAGGCATTACAGGCAGCAGCAGGAATTTAAGAATTTATTCAAATTGGAATTAGATTCACAATAAGACCTAGTCAGTAGTGGAAATAAATATTAATCAAAATAATCAATACCATTTTGTGACAATCAGATTTTCTTGCAAAGAAACTCAATTTAAAAGATACCATGTTATGACTATTACGATCATACAACCTACAAGATTTTAATTCAAACAGGTAAAATTGCATTCCATGGATGGAGCATAAAACAGGTGAAAAAACTAGTTTCAATCACAAACAATTTTATAAGCTCTGAAAACAACAGAGTCTCCTCACTCCCACAGTCTAATACAGAACTGCCACAAAATAATTATGGATCTGTCCAAACAAGATTAACCTGGATGTTGCACTTCTGATCAGCGCAAGTATAGCTGATGAAGGACATTATAAAAACCGTCCATGTGTACTTACGATAGTCAATCCAAACTCCCAGTGGTTAACCATCAAGTGAAAGCCCAATTGGAGGGCTTAGAAACTTATCCCGGGCACACATGACCGATTTGGTTCTTTTTTGGTCGTGAAATTTAGATGTCTCGGATAGTTTGGGCTGATGGGACTGAGACTGCCTGGAAACCGTGATGGAGCACGATGTATCAGATTTCTGTTTCTGGCTCCCTTTGGCTTGGTGTTATAAGACTGCTTCTGCAGTTAACTCATATTTAACATTTCCTTGTTTCCTTAATTCTACAAAGATACAGATCTATCTCTCTCTCTCACTCAAACACATTACACAGTACATACACACATGCACATGCACCACAACACACCACAAAAACACTTGTACACCCTTCAAAATATTAGTTTTTGGTAGTACTGATAGAAGTAAGATTCGGGTTACTTCTGGAATCAATGACTAAAACACATGTTGGGCAGATAGTGGTGTTAAATCATTATGGCCATAAAGCTGTGTGCCACTCTCCTCCAATGATCAATGATGGTCAAAGTGAAGTAGTTTGAAGATTTCGAAACCAATTGCAACAACCATGAAAGATGTGGCAGAGGGGAAAAGAAAACAAAAAAAAAAAAAAGCGTTAAAAATGGGACGAGACATCAATAGAAAACGAGGAGGAAATTTCTAAGGAACTTATTCGCGTACTGATATTTTAATATTATATGTAATTTAAAATGTTTTAATCTACTAGCGTGAGTACTCAAAGGTGATTTTTTGGATTAATGAATTGATTAATCTTTTCCTGGAGATGCCAGAACAGCAAGTGTTGTGGGAAAAAAAATGTGTCTGCTGGGGAGGATGTGAATTTGTGACCTCCGTATTACTAGCATGACACTCCAAAACACATTTGAGCTGTAATAGCCAGGTGTTATGAATGAGTGAAATATAATAGAGGGGATGACCAAATTAAGTATATAACCACTTTTCATCGTGATAGCATGGCATTCACCAAAAATCCATCTGTAAAGTTGCACACCAATATGCACCCCGTGGATGCGAGCGGAAAATGTGATTTTGTAATCCCATAAATTAATATTGGTCACCAAAATTGGGGCACATTTTACTCAGAACATCCAACCAAACATCATTTAGCCCAATGGGGTAAAATGAAAAAAAAAAAAATGGTCTCTGCTACCCACATTTTGACCACTTAGGTCAAATCTGGGGTTGGGATGAGGCTATTAACGATCCGACCATGCCCTTTAAATCACTCTAGAGGTATACGCTACAAAGTAGTTAAATTTTATTGGTCCAGGGGCGGCGCAAGGGTAAAAAACATAGGGGGGGAGGGGGGGGCGGGGGGAAAACATATGGGGTTGCCCCCCACCCCCCCCACGTACAAAATAATTAACTTCATATTGGTTAAAAAAAACCCAATTTTTACTCAATTATATTGTTTTTAAAAACCCTGTTTTTGCCTGAATTTTGAAACTCTTAGGAGGCGGCGGCTTGCCCCCCCCCAGCCGCCACCCATGATTTACATTATAGTCTGAAAATAAGAGTGCCCAAATTAAACTTAAACCTCAATAGACCCATTCCATCTATTAGAGTCAAAGAATTTTATCAGCTGTACTGATATACACACTTTTTTGGACTAGCAATTTGAGGCATAAAATCATCCGAAAAGTACTTTCTGCAGAGTTCAAATGAGAAATAAGGCGCAGTATCTACGTGGTACTGTAATGGGAACATTCTAACAATACAAACGTTCTATTAATGTACCTTGGGAAGGAGGCTTAGAGCTCTTCCGTCTAGGATGCGCCACTATGGAGATGATTTCTAAAAGCATGAAGAACTCCTTTAAGAAAAGTTGTGCTGAAGCATCGATGATATTGTGTTGGCAGGAAAGACTATTCAATACCCCCGCCGGATGCCAAAAGGCATGCAAGAAGATTGCTGTACAAAACTTGGCTAGCGGACACTTACGAATCTTTTTTTCCATATTCAAGCGTAAATTAAGTCGAGTATTAGAGATTTTTTGTACTGCGTTTTGGCTGCCGAGGACTTGAATGCGGGTCAGATTTGTGGTATGGCTGCCTTTTCATTAAAGAAAAAAATCTAGATTACGGGAAGGACATGATATCAAAACACTGAATATTACATGTCAGCCTATAACTCACATGTTTACATTTCGTTACGGAAGACTTGTATGTTAGTATTTGCTGACTAGAATATTCTACCTTTACTACAGCCACTGAAGAATATAGTACATGGATATCTAGGTTATACATAAAGGGATGATGTGTCTGGTGTTCGGCTATCAAACTGGAATTGCAAACATCGTTCCCCCTATGATTGATAATACGATACTTCAATTATATTCACAACCAGGCAATATAGTGTGTCTTAGAAAAAAGATTGTGTAGTGTGTGTATGTGCATGCATGTGTGTGTATGTGTGTGTGTGTGTGTGTGTGTGTGTGTGTGTGTGTGTGTGCGTGCGTGCGGTGCGTGCGGGTATCGAGTGAGGGGGGGACAAAGAGACGGACAAACATACATTGATATGGAGCGAAAAGAGAGACAAATTATCTACATATCAATTTCTTGTTTTAAATGACATTGTTCCTGGAAAGAAATTAAAGCTTTAAGATATGACATAACATTCACTGTGGTCCTATACACAGAAAGGGTAAACTATTTCTAAGACACACTGTAAAGGAAACCCATACCACTGACCTAATTGAATAAATTGCTGTGCCAGAAAGCATTTGAGTTTGGTCATGATTTGAGCAAACAAATTAAACATGCCCTTTTCACACAATTGCAATCAAGTAACATAGTTTGACACCATTTATTAAACAAATTAATTTGGCAAACTGGAGCAAAAGTTCTGTCAGTACTGAAAATGCAACATCCGATCTACTCACTGAGAAATTGGATTCCATAACCTAATAAATTGTAGAATTCAAACACGTAATAATGTTAAACAAAAAACATTACGGCCTGCTAGTTTGCATTTTTCCCAAAAAATTTGTCAATTAATTTGGGTATGCCATGTATCTGACTTCCCAGGTAAATGGGGTATTAACTGGAATCATATCGGGGGGCTGTAACTGAATTATACTGCCGCATGAAGTTGATTATTAAATCATATTACCAGTTGACTGGTTTGATTACCCCTAAAGCGCAGGCCAATAACAGTCTCTTCCTATGAATTACCTAGATTGCTTTGGAGCTCTAATAATGAACAATTGACAACTGATCTCTTCAACAATTCAAATAAGTTTTATTCTACATTTATTTATAGGTTTTGTGATTGAAAAGTGGCCTCAAGTTTAAAAGGTTTGCAATGTCCATCTGGAGAACTTCCTGCATTTTCAGGGGAGTGTATACGGAAGTTGCAAACTGATTTAAAGTCATATTCTCATTTAGTTTTTTAACTGTACCTTAGCAATGATAAAACCTCATCACTGAAAGACATCAACTCAAATTTGATCAAACCTTTGGGGAGGATACTCAATTAAAAAGCAGCCAATGACTACACAAGTTAAAACCAGCCAATGACTCCCCAGTTAAAATCAGCCATGACTAACCAGTTAAAATCAGCCAATGACACAACCAGTAAAATCAGCAATGACTACACAGGTAAAATCAGCCAATGAATACCCGTTAAATCGCCAATGACTACACAGTTAAAAATCAGCAAGGACTACACCAGTTAAAATAAGCCAATGAATACACCAGTTACAAGTCAGCCAATGACTACACCAGTTAAAATCAGCCAATGACACACCAGTTAAAATCAGCCAATGACTACAAAAGTTAAAATCAGCCAATGACTACCCAGTTAACTCCAGCCAATGAATACACCCAGGTCCAAATAGCCAATGACTACACCAGTTAAAATCAGCCAATGACTACACCAGTTACAATCAGCCATGAAACTACACCCGTTAAAAATCAGCCAATGACTACACAGTTAAAATCAGCCAATGAATACACCAGTTAAAATCAGCCAAGGACTACACCAGTTAAAATCAGCCAATGACTACACCAGTTAAAATCAGCCAATGCACACAGTTAAAATCAGCCAATGACTACACCAGTAAAAATCAAGCCAATGACTACACCCGTTAAAATCGACAATGACTACACCAGTGAAAAATCAGCCATGACTACACCAGTAAAATCAGCCAATGACTTACACCAGTTAAATCCAGCCAAGGACTACACCAGTCTAAAATCAGCCAATGACTACACAAGTTAAAATCAGCCAATGACATAAACAGTTAAAATCAGCCAATGACGTACACCAGTTAAAATCAGCCAAGATACACCAGTTAAAAATCAGCAATGACTACACCAGTTAAAATAAGCAAATGACTACACACGTTAAAATCAGTAAGATACACCCAAGAGGATTTCCCATAGCTTCCACAATGCATTGCTGCCAATGGAGGTTTTGTAGTAAGGTACTTATGTGGGGATCGTTGTGATGAAACATGGCTAAATTGACAGTATGGTCACAAACTTGCATTTTAAGAGTGTTTCATCTCAACGATCCACATGGCAACATGTACAAAAAACTACTTCAATGGAAGCAATGCATTGTGGAAGTACTGGTATATTCTCTGACTACACCAGGTTAAAATCAGTCATGTATTTACAACAGTAAAATAAGTCAATGACTACACCAGTTTCATTTGCCTGTTATTATAGACAAATATTTCCTTTTCAACAAGCCTTGCTTTAGATATATCTTGTTCATCACAAAGGTCTAATTAATGGATAGATAAAGATCTATACAGTATGGACTCCGTGGAGTGTTATGATTGCAAGCTGAACTCTTTTTGTACAGAATTAAAATAGACAAGATAGTCCATTTTTCACCCAAAAATGCCCAGTTCCATAAATTTGGAACACCATGACCATAATTTAAGTAGGGATTCACATGTGTCAAATGGTCATTCACAAGATATTAACAATGTACCACCACACACTGCATTTCATGATCCATATTTCCTTCACTCTCTGCACAATTTGACCTCTAGTAACCGTTGACTTTGGTGTGCGACCTTGAACCCTACCGTGACATGCAAGTGTCTATAGTCAACCTATGACCCAAGTATGGTGGTAATCAGTGTTGAGGTGTTCACGCACGATCAATTTGAAAAAGGTTGATCAAACACACGCACGCACATACACACATTCATGCGCACACACACACACACAAACATGGACAGACAAGCAGAATTTAGATTAGTATGAGCCTCCTGTAAATCCTTGCAGGTGAAACGTGCTATTATTGTTTAACACATTTAAAAACAGTAATTTTCTCTTTTAGCAGTGACAAACAGCTGTGACCAGTGTCCATGTACAGTGCTATTTTGGAACCAGTGCACAGCACATGCAAGCACATTTTGTTTGGTCATTGTTGTCAAGTAATAAATTCTGATTAATCTTGAGATGGCAATTCTTGAGAGATATCTAAAATTATTCCCTCACATGTTCTTAATTCTGTTTGCCGGGGGAAAAGTTACGGTCGATCATGAATATGTACATGGTAGACTGCATTTACACCTATTAAAACATTTCTAGGGTAACTGGGCTACTTGGCTCAATTCTTACTCCACATTTGGGACAACAAAAACCAGAATCCATTTTGTAGTGTAAATCTTTTGATAAAATTTGGGGAATATTTGTAATGCACTGCTTGACACACTTTTTATATTTTTTCAATGCACCGGTATTGATGTTTTCTTTATTAGTGAACATACAAATTAAGCAAATTACAAATTTATGAACCACAAATTCAGAGATTTCTGCTAGTTTTTACCTCTTTCATATGCACTTTAAACATATTCTTGTAAGGCACCAATTTTTTTTTGTGCTAACTTTTAAACATAGATCATCTTCATGTTGGTTCATTTTTATAGCGTCATGATGTCTAATCTCATATCAAACTTCAGGCCCAGTCCTTCAATCTATAATATTAATATGAAAACACAATATGCAATTAAACAAAAATCAGAGGCATTGTCTGTAATTAAGTAGTAGATAAAATGACGACCTTCATGATATTGCGTGTTTCCAATCCATTTGTAAATCAAATGCATTTTGCATATTTCAACTCTTTAAAATATCCAAAATAAACTAAAAAAGTTCACAAGACCTTTTTATTTGTTTGTTTGTTTGTGTGTGTGTCTCTTCTTCCTCAGCACAATTACATTATGCCCTTCGTTCCTTTAGTAAAATAGAGCACTTGATACAGAGTAGATGCAAAGGGTATAATGGAAATTTTGCCTCTTCTTTTTACTGGTAATTTTTCCAAAATTATACTCTCCTTGAAAACTTGCTGAACTCAGCATGTTTGTGAGCAGAATGGTACATTTGTACTACATGTACAGCACCCATCTAAGATAACAGGCCGGTTTATGCCACTGTCATTGTAATTAATCCACATCAATATTATCTTCCAAGAAAATTTAAAACCAAGTCACCCCAACAACCTAATTTTGTTATTGCTGAAATTATCTTCAGTTTGTTCCCTTGCAATTAGATGAGTACTGTCAATTTACATTTTGTGATATGTTTAATACTAAACCAGATATCAGTGTACTTCTGTTTACATCTAGCCAATTAATCACTTCAATTTACCTTTGAAAATGAAATATTCAGTGGATAATTAATCTTATACCCAGGGTAAACATTCTAGTCCCAGCGAGACGAGTAACAATTAATGACATTTCATTAGCTGCATATGAGGAATAAATAGTACTATCTACAGTAGATAGCACAATTATAGAGTACTACTTAATCACAGACCTTGCACTATTTATGATTAAATTTAACAAAAATACTGCTTCAATATAAACATGGCGGATAAGATTTATTTATAATCTCATCACTATTCAATTGTTTTGAACTTGGGTAATTCCTTACTCAAGTGATGATGGATCCACTTTCATTTTTCCATATTGATTTTCATCCGAGCACAACTGGGCAGAGGAGTAATTATTCATTTCTGTGCCATTCGACACTGGCTGAGCCATTTTTATTCCGATGCATGAACAACTTGACATTCCAATAAATTCCCCTTCCCTTTATTGGTATGGAGGAACGAAAACACGATAAGCTTGAACCCGCATTATTTTTCATTTCTGCATATTCAGCAAAATTGGCACTATTGTATCTATTTCTTCCCTTCATTTCATATTCATTTTCATTAAATCCCCGATACCACTTTGTATGTAAAGATTGGAAATGAAGCATTAAATGCGCAATAAAATATACTTCTCCCCAAAGCTATTCTGCATAAACAAACTTAAAATCCATTTAAACAAGGCTTAACTACCCCATTCCAACCACCACAAAGCTTTTATAGTATTACTATTAATGGGTGTAATTTGTTCATGTTTTTAAGAGTCTAGCATCCTAATATTATGCCTGTCAAATTCTATTTCGATACTCATTCTTAATTGTCTTAGCCAAGGCCCTTTAATGTACAGCCGGCTGGGAGGGGAAGCAGCATCAAAATGAATGATTTATTATCAAAATGCACAAACGCTGGCTGCTGCCTTAAAAAGTAACTTCTTAATGGAAGAAAGGAAGCTATGCTGGCGATGTGCGGTGGTGAAAGAATCCTCGAAGATGACTTTCATCTCCATTTAAGCGAAGTTTGGCTTTAAGATGTACAGTCTCCCTCGAAAGTCTGTTGTAGATTACTGTTACTTGAAACATAGTATTTACTTGTACGGTGGTTTGTGGCTTTGAAATGCTCCTTGCCTGGCATTTAATGTCCATATTCTTCATTTAAACTTGGAATATTTCAAAATAATACAGTACTTGGAATACAAAAATTTATTGGAATGAGCTTCATATAACTTAATAAGCTCAAAATGATATTAGCCTAACAGTACCAAACACCAACAAACGCCAATGCACCAAGAAGAATGTACTGAGTGAGAACAATGCAGTACTTGAGATACCCTCTTCTGTTACAGGCTAAATCATTGAAAACTCAACATGACTATTGATCATTTTTCACCATGCTACTCAAAGAATGCCCCTTTTTTGCCAATTCAACTGAAAGATGGGATGGTTATTTTCATTATTTGGTCTATGAGCACTTGCTTCTTATAGAAACGGGTTGATTTTGATAGGACAATTTCAGCAATAGGGCAATTTTTTCCAGAGTTTTATTTATACAATTACACATATGGATCGACTGGTTCACAAAATCTAACATTTGCTGCAACACTTACTTTAATACTTAACCCTAAAACATGCAAAAGCTAAATAAGGTATTATAAAGCTTGGCTAATCCAAACCCATCTTTCAAGAAAGTAGAACACCACATCACCTACTACCCATGTTTTGATTCTCTGAGCACACATACATACATACATTGTCCTCCTCCTCACATGGGAGAGATATAGGCTAAATGTCATCTATCTCATCTGGGAGTCCTCCGGGCATTGGGTCTCCTTGTTGCTATGCAAATATTTGCAGCACAAAATATTTGGCAAATGGCTCCCATTGTTGAATTGGTATAAGTTTGATTCACAATATACTAAGCTATTCCATACTCAAGAGTTAATATCAACTGACTGGCCTTTAGTTTAATTCCACCATCCACTCCCATCTTCCTCTAGAATCCTATACGTACCTCTCAAAAACCTTTACCATTATTCTAATCTTAACCCTATCCAGATAATACACATGCAATGGTATGATATAATACTTAAGAGTTTAACTTAAAATGTCCTTCTAAGAAAGTGGAACACTATTATGCATATCAATCTAAAGGCTTCTCCCCACCATATAACACATTTCTTTGACACACCCAGAGGGAACACAAGGAAGGCTCTAAATTTCACACTTAATGTCACCTGTCTCTTCTACAAGTTTCTTCGGGCGCTCGGTCTCTCCACGGACAGCTGCGACTGCTCAGACCCCATCGGTTCATCACATCACTCACACAAACTTTTTTAAAAGTAGAACATATTATTACACCCACCAATCAAAAGGTCTTTTTCCCAAAACCATATAAGCGTCTTCCTCACACCCAAAGGGAAGACAGGCCGAATGTTTCCCATTGAATGTCATACGTCTCTTCTAGAAGTTTCTCCGGGGGCACAGGGTCTCCTCTTGGTCAGCTGCAACTGCTCGCATTCCGTCAGACGTCCATCATGGGCGCGAACCCTTGGCTCCAAATGTCTGCCCATTAAGCAAATCACACGTCCCATCCCCTCTAAACATTTCATGTCTTCATTTGTAGTCAGACGAAGTAGTTGTGATACTGGTTTTCGCTTGTTTTTGTCCCATTTGCCAGCAGCACTTAATGATAGGGAATTGAAGTGGCTGCAGCTGGAAAGGGTCAAATAGAGGTTGGGGAGGTGGAGGTGGGGAGGGTTCAGTTTATGGCAAACAACCTGAAAACTCAATGAACTATAAACAACTAAAGTTAGTTACCAGCAGTTCACATCCAAAATGAATGTAAACAACAATCTTTATCGATGCAGCGCCACATGTTTTGGATAGAATCACATTAATTGCATCATTTACATTAAGAAATTAAATGAATTTTAACTGCTAACAATAATCCTGATCTTATGATTAATCTTATCCCTACCTCCTAATCTGTTTTCCACACCCCCAAATCCAAAACCTAAAATATAACTTACCGTGGTGTAACGTGGGGACCAATTGCCAACCTCATCTAACTTTAATCCAAATTAAGATTTTCAAAAACAAAGATAAATACAAAGCGATGGACACCTTTCGGACCTAAACACCTAGATGACGATATTTTCGCTTCCTCTACCAACCTTGGCTTGTTAGCTTAATTGTAAGAGCGCCATGCCGTAACACAGAGCGGCCGGTTTGCGGGTCCGGCCAGTGCACATGGTTTTTTCAACACAGTGCACTGGCCATCTCCTGGGAAAGATTAATATATTCAACTTTACCTGTAGTTCAAACAAACCCTAATATTTAATACAATCCTAACTTTATCTAATTTTTTCTTTTCTAAACCTAACTCAAACTCCAATCTTAATCCTACCCATCTCAATGTACTTCCAGTGAATTATAACCCTTCCTTAATTCAAAGCAACTGTAATACATAAATGTGGTTGTCAGTACTGTAATTGTGTTCCTGGATTAAGTGCAAGCCTTGGTAGCACAGGATCATAACAAAATAATTTCCTGTTTTATTCATTTTTAAAGGACATCTTAATGCAAGATTACAAGCAAAACACCACCTGCTTGTACAAAAGCACTTGAGGGGTTAAACAAAACTTACAAATCTGATCCCACCAAACTCTCAAATCGAGTAAAAATGCAAATCACTTCACACGTCTAATAGAAAGACTCCCCAACAAAAACTTTGTCTTCCATTTGTGCATGAATAAGACAGGAAGAAAAAAAAAAAGGCTGCTTATCAAATTTGGCAATCATGCGATGTATGTGCCTGACAAGATGTCACGATCCATCCATCATTGAACGGCAAAATAAAATAATGTGAGCTGCATCGTAAATGTCATAAATATGGTTATCATCTGCTCATGAAGCACTTCTCCCTGTTGGCAAACATTCTCACCTCTTAATTGGGCGAGAGACGCTCCAAATGATGCAGGCTATGAGAAAGAGTGGGAGAGAAAGAGAGCTGCGCTATATTCGTCGTATCGGCTCGTAACCATGTGATGTGGATTTGAAGGGCCCTTGTGGTGCGATTCATGGAATGACATGAAGCATCACAGGCTGGGCACAAGGGACTGGGTGAATAACCCAAGTTTAAAGTTAAGCACGTTTTTATCTCCTTAGGTAGGAAATTTGGCACAGAGTCACCTCAGTTAATGGCACTCAAAAGAGAAAACAAGGGGAAATATATGAGAGTCCCACATTCTAAAGTAGAAATGATCTTTACATTCTGACTGCAATTACACAGACGTAATGAAAACTAACAAAGTACACACAGTTTGGTTGTTTAGATATTACCGTAAGCACGCGGGTATAAGCCCACCCCCCCTAAAAGGAAGATTTTACCTCAAAATAGGGGTGGGCTTACACACGAGGAGGGGTAGAACTGGAAGCAAAGTATCAGATACAAATTGCAATAAATATCATTTCAAGAGCGCATTATTCACCAGCTACCACTTAATGTAAACTTAGTTGTAGCAGATGTTAAACAAACCTTAAAAGTTAAAAAGTTCCCAATTTTCCATACATACTCCAAAGTAATTATAAGCAAACAAGTCATCCTAATGCATTGGCCCTAACTTTGATAGCTCGATATAATAGTTCCAAGTCTTAAATGTGATTTGGTTTGTGATTTTTTACTGCCACATTGTTTGATGGAATGTAAAATACCACCTGGGCTTATACCTGAGTGTATGCTTGCTCCTGGATTTTCTTTAAATATTATTGGGGTGGATATACCCAAGTGGTTACGGGTATGTGTAAAGGTTGTTGTACTGAACAAAGGACATGAACGTTGTGAACCAACCGGTCTACTCTTGTTTCCTACTTGTCTTAACCATAGCTCAGTCAGTGAATGTGTGGCTTGTTGGTCATAGCTTGAATAAGTGATGAACTCAAGAACCACTCTGGACACACATGAATCTGTTGACACATTGTTAGTTACTGCACTTGGCAATAGCACTGTAAGAGTAAACTGTTGGGGATGTAAATGGATGACAAACTATTTAAAGGTGCTTGTTCCGATCGCCTCTGGGACCCCCTGATTTACCCGGAAGTAGTATAAATTTTGATATCAGACGAAAGGCCGTATTTTTCTCATTATCGTCCTGAAATTTCAGCTTCCAAATCCACCTCTTTGCAAAGATATTAACAAAAAACTGCCGTTTTAGTGGTTAACCATCAATATTAGCACAGTAGTGAATTGGTGCTTGCAATGCGCGTTATCGCTTCTATTATAAAAACCGCAAGTTCGTTTCCCACGATACTTGATGGTAAGTGTATGCAGGTGCCAGGCTCTCATATCAAGTGGAGAACAAGACACACATAAATCGGAACACCCACCTTTAAGATTTTTATCTGACAAGCTGTTATGTACTTTAAATTACAGTAATAGCATACAGTTTAGCTAAACAATTGCTGCCTGCTAAAGATAACTTAATGGATATAAACACCAATTCATCAACTGCCACCTACTAAAGATAGTACTAATATTATAAATACATCGACTACCCATATGCTATCTATAAAGAGGAATAATCATGAAAATGACCAAAGCTATCTACTAAAGATAGCACGAAGATAACACATAATCGGCCAATTACGCCAACTACTACAGACTGAAGTATACTCTGTAAACCTAGAAGTACAAAGTAATCAATAAACTCCCACACAAGCCTCACAAGGAATGCCTGGTATGTCGACTTATACGACCAGTATTTTGTGTATCAGTGTAAGAGATTTGTTTTGTTCGTACATCGTGCGCTGTGTCTTAAATCGCGGGCGGTTTCATGGAATTAGACTGCGCCTAAGCATGTTTGGTAGTAAGGCGCGATAATGCTGCGCATCGCATCGAATAATTTACTTTGTACTTCTGGGTTTACAGAGTATAAATGTATGAATGTGAAACATGAAACATGCAACTGTATGTGGTTCATTCTAAAGTGAGCAATACAAAACCAACCATATGCTTTCTACTACAGATAGCAATAAATGCAAAAACATTTGACTGACCGTGATCTACTAAAGAAAGCAGATGCATTAACTGATCATATGCTTTCTACTACAGATAGCAAATGGCATAAATGTGTGACTAACAATGTGTTATCTACCAAAGACAGCAACAGATAAATAATCATGTAACTGACCATGTGCTTTCTACTGAAGAAAGCATGAAACACATAATTTTTGATGTGCTTTCTACTACAGATAGAATTTTTGATGTGCTTTCTACTACAGATAGCGACAAATGCATAAACATATAACTGAACATGTTCTGCAGAATATAGCAAAAAATGCACTCCATTCTGTAACAACAAATGTGACATCCATACTCTGTTTCAGACACCAGATTCAAAACTTCCAAAGAAGTCTACAAGATTCAGCATAATCTTCTCTAATTTGAGCCTACGTGGATGAATCCACCAATTTTAATATATATTAATTGCTGTTTTGTTTGTTGGTTTCATGGTTTGTTTATTCGTTTGTTTTTCTATATCTGTACATGAAAGTTCCATCCCACTTTTAAAGGTGCAACAAGAGATTTCACATATCAGGTGTATTGAAAATTCTGATTTTTGCATTGATGTAAAGCTTTCCATCAAAGATACCACCACCTGAAAGGACTAAGCTGAGAAACATTTCTTTGGTACAAGAAATGCGAAATTTCTATTTTTGTATAGGAGCAAATAGTAAATTCAGCTTATGTTTTATATTGAAACATGAGCAAATAAAAAGATTATATTGGGGTCTAATCTATATGAAATAACTACAAATGACACAATATATGGACGACTCAGAATCTCTCGTTGCACCTTTAACTTGCCTT
Source organism: Ophioderma brevispina (assembly GCA_023653785.1). NCBI lineage: Eukaryota > Metazoa > Echinodermata > Ophiuroidea > Amphilepidida > Ophiodermatidae > Ophioderma > Ophioderma brevispina. Next base: position 44,396 of record JAMKCH010050901.1, read on the forward strand.
CCAAGAGACTTGCTAGTTGGGTAAGGCGTATGAAATTTGATGTTATGTTTCCCTAACGCCCCCGCGTTATGATTTTTCTGCCCGTGTTTGAGATGCTGAAATCCCTTTAAGTTCAATATTTTGTATTTTGAAGAAAATATCAAGGTTTTCTTCTTGTGATCACATCTTCTGAATGTGATTTTAGTAGATTTTAAACCAAAGAAGAGGTGCAAAATAATTTTTAAATGTAGGGTGGTGGTTTGACACAATACTGTAGCTATTAGAGCATGCTGAAGGTCGTTGAAATGGCTGTTTCTTCAAAATTACGAATAATGAAAAATGAAATAATTGCCTCATTATGATATGCAAAAAATGTTACGGTAAACATAACATTGACTTTCATTGGCCTAATGTATTGTTATATGTAAAATATTTATAGGTGCATTTTATAATGCAAATGAACTGATTGAATAATAAAATGATCACATGCTTTCTACTGAATATTACAATGACCATGTGCTTTCTACTATAGATAGCAACATATGCATGAAGATGTAACTGACCAATCCTATTTAAACAGCAGTATCAGTGTAAACATGTAAATGACCACTTTCTTTCAAACTAAAAAAGCACAAATAAAAGCATGTGACTGAGCACTTGACCATTGCTATTTTAATGAGCAAAATGAATGTAAAACATGTAACTGTTGCAAAAGCTATCTAATGAAGATAGCAATGTTACATATGACAAAATTGTATGAACAATTTCCTATATATGCAAAAGATAGCAACTGATGTCATGTACATAAAATCTCAATTTACAAAACACTGAGATATGTCTCCAATGTGAAGATCCATCCCAAGTGCAACATCTTACTTGCTCTGGTAGATATTCAGGCATAATTATATTATACTCTTTGTACCTACATGCTTACCTACATGTATCACATGCTTTATTCCTTTGACAGAATAAAGCACATGATACTGAGGTAGGTGCAAATGGTATAATGAAATCAAGCCAGAGTTCATTTTGTGCCTACTTACAAAAGCTACAGCAATAAATAAGACAATAACAGTCAGACAGTCCTGTAGGAGCTAATTTAAAATTTGCTAACAATTAAACGTTCATGACAGCCAAAATTTCCCAGCACTCTGGTGCCTATTCGGAAATACAAATGGCCGTCAAGTGGAAGGCCAGGATCACCCACACTGCATACCCATGTACAAGACATCCTGGGTAGGACATTCACCAATAAGCGCCATACTTGTGAAACACTACTGAGGAAATTATTGATCGCAGGCAGGCTGCAACACCACTACGAGCTATTGAGTACCTGTTCAAAATTAGCTTTTGATGAACAATTTGTCAATTTAATCCATCTGACAAAAATCATTTAAAGTCATTAAATTGCACATGCTGGTAAGTTTCTATAGCTTCCAGTTCTCTTTTCTGGCGAGAAAAAAAATCAATTTCACAACCGGTCTGTAACTTGATGCAAAGCTGAAAAGGGGGGAAAATCAGGTAAACATGCTCGAGGATTATGGAGTGTTTTGGAAAAGCGATCATATTTGGAAATTTTCTCTTGACACACTGGATAAGAAATCAATGCATGTGTGTCAAAATAACTGAAATTTGGCTTCATATTTCTCAATTTATTCTCACTACAAATAGAAAGCTTTATGTTGAATGACATTATGAAAACAAAGGTCACTTCGCTCAAGAAGGTAGTGAAAATCTGGCAATGATGGAGAGTGATGTTTTTAGATTGCTACATAAATCGACCAGGAGCTAAGAAAATACTATCAAGTTCCAATTGCATATCAAATTGTAGAATATTGAACATTTGATCGAACTTGAGAAAAAAGACATGAAGCCTACAAGAAAGAGTTGCAGTGGTATCAATTTTCACCCCACATGAGGAAAATGAAAACAAGCATTTTCTCAACATAGCTTCACACTACACTCCATTTTAACATACATGGAGGGTTTGATTGGAAAACATTGGGGATTACCACTGCCTGCTCCCTGAACAGGGCACTGCTGATCATAAATTCTAGTAAGAATTGTAGGGGGGTGGAGGTTGGAGGGGGTAAAGTAAGAAAGAGTAAATTGGGATGGGGGAACCACCACTCTTATCACTTACTATATTAACTAATTTCGATAGTTTTTCTTCCATTTTCTCAAAAATAAACACACATTTCTGGAAAGTAACGTAAGAATGCTTCAACATGACAAAATTCTACTTTTATCAGCTTGCTTTTAGTCAGGTCGAGAGAATTCAATTTCAAAAATGCATTTGACGCTCACTCCATGGAACAGATAAGAGTGATGTATACGATTCTGACATGTGACGCACTTTGGATACGATTAGAATTGACAGACATCAGAATTAGAGCCAGGGTTTTCAACTACGTCAAATGAAATGCCAATTCAGTAGATGCTGTTAATCTTCAAGGCCAAGACAAAGAGACCTATGAGCTAGTAAATCTCTATCCTTGGCACAGTTCAGTACCTTCCCTTTCACTAGTGTATTTAATAAAATACACCCCCTGGTTTTTGGGTATGTATGATACCCAGATCACACAATGTCAGTTCATGTCATTGTATGTACAAGTACTTTATCTAACTGTGTCCTTTGGTGGATGAGTATACTGTAACTCATATTAAAGCGAATCCGCTAATCGGCTTATAAACAACCCTTGTAAACTAGTCGCATTTGTCTATAGCCATTCTAAAAGCCATCTTAGCGGGAATCCGGCAGAACTGAAAGGCCAGTTCAAGTTCATTTTGGAGATGACTGCTTTAGGTACCCCCTGTGAGTTGTGATCCAGTTCCTAGCTGGAGGCACAAGGGTGCGACTCCCCCAAATTTCAAAAGGTTGCTTGTTTGTGTTAAAAAAATGTGGCAATCACTCCGTTTTGAAGAAAAAATCACAAATCTCCACTTTATTTCGGAAAACTTGAAATCAGATCTTTTTTCAAATCAAAAGGTTTCACTTTTTGGCCAAAATCAATCTTGGCTATGGGCATGCCCATGATCCAATAAATAAACAAAAAATTAAATCGCATTAATGGTAATGTGTTATTTGCAAGAAGACAATTTACATTTTAGAAGTATTAATAAGATTTATTTAGTCCTATAGAGAATAATTAACTGCCAATTTATGGACTTTGCAACCTTAAGGTGACATTACCTTAACCCTAATACCAATCCAGTCCCTACCGGGGATTACCACCTATTGGACGGTGTCGTAGGCCTGGCCGCAATTTCGTGCCTATATGTGTCTTTGCTTGATGACGTCATCCCTACATCCGGGACTTTTTCTCACTCGTTGCTGTGGGATTTTGTGAGATTCAGTGGTCTAGGGTTAGAGTGTTGGTGCTTGCCCAACCTCAAATTAAGCAATAAATCATCTTTAGCAAATACACTAGATACTAGTGGAAAACTTGGGTAAGTAGTCTCAAAGTAAAAAAATACAATCGGACGCTCCCTCTCGGAACCGCAAGTGTCGCCTGCCGATTGCGTTTTGGGTGAATTTTCAGCCTATTTTATAACTTGACGTCACATGACCTTTGACCTTGGTATGTGACCTTTGAACCTATCAACAAATGAGGGATCCCATCTGGCCGCACCTCATGACTCAAGTTTGGTTCCAATTGAACTTCAACTTTTCAATTGAGGTTAATTTTACTGTGATCTATTTACAACTTGACCTCACATGACCTTTGGACCTTGGGATGTGACCTCTGACCTCAACAAATTGAGGGATCCCATGTTACACCTAGGACTCAAGTTTGTTTAAATCCATCAAAGATGTGGATTTTTTAATTATTACAGGCAAATGTTAAACCCTTTTTCACAACAGGACAACCAAAACAGACAACAGACATCAACAACAGTAAACAACAGGGGGACAAAGTGTCCCTAGGAACTTCCTGCTTAAAGGTCCATGGACACGGCGAGTAGACATTTCTAAATTTCGTACCATTGGTTCGACCTCAACCAGTATCCTGATCAATCGCAACACAGATTTTTAAAAGAGTGATGAAAAAAAACATCTGGGAAAGTGGTTAAATTTCAAGGATAAAATACCCAAACTGACAGGGCTTCTCCTGTTTTTCGCGAATGCGTACCAAGATGCTGGAGTGGGGATTTGACCCTGTTAATGATGTAAGGAGTACACTAGTGTAAACAAAGCTTAACATCTGGTTATTTTTAAAGCACAGAACAAAACCCCCTCCAGGTATCTCTCCTTATCGGTTTCTTTGTCTGAAACTTGAATAGGCCATCTGTTCTGATTATCTTGTCGGTACGGGCGCCGCTGGTGCAGCCGTCGACCAAGACAGGCCTTATTATCGTAATTTTAAGGCCCAAATCAATGAAAATTATGCCATATGATACAACACGCATGTTACGTATGCAAGAAAACTGGGCCTACGACACGTCCGTTCCACAGACGATCATACGGCGTATCGCGTATTGTACTCGGACGTCACACGCGGTCCATCGCTGCCCGGCGGATAATCACTTTCGTTTTGGAATTTCCTTGAAAGCTGTCCAAACACAGGATATTATGCCCAATTTTATCAAATAACGGTTTCCAATTACGTGAGTCATGCAGATTTACATGTACCAATACATTATATGAATGAAACCATTTTTGGTGGTATTATAAAAAGTATTTTAAAGCATTCCATGGAGCTTGTAAAGGCAGTGCGAGACAAAAAAATGTCAAGGGCAAATACTGAAAGAGTTACGGACATGCAGGGCAGGCTAAATAAAAAGGATTGATTCATCTCATCCCTTCAGCAGGAAAATAACTAAAATGAAAGATTCAGAGATTCACTAACACAACAAAGGTATTTACAAATCGGGGGCAGTGTAACCTGTGAATGTCAATAAAATCATCCATTGAATTTCAGTTTTCTTTTCACTCAACAAACCAAACACCATATTCAGGAGTCGAGGAATGAATGTCTACGATGAAGTCCACCATAAATTTCATTACCAAAATGGCGATCCTTGACACAATTCATATAGCCATTGTAAGTCTTTGATAATGTTTGATCAATAAAATTTCAATCTAGGGGTTACCTTTGAACAGTCGTAATCAATGCCCTGTGTGGTGGGAAGTTCAAGTCGTGTTAGTATGCCTGACCAATAGATTTTGTTCTTGGACTATCGTTGAGCAGTAATTTTAGATCAAGTGTTAGGGAAAACTGTTAAAGTTTTGAAAGAAATTACTACTGAAATTTCATACTGGGTGATCATTGACAATTAATCATCATGCTTGTAATAGGAAAATGTTAAGTATATGTTTATCTATTACATTGCTTAGGTCTTAACCCAACTGTACTTGGAGGTCTTTGGTGTCCTGTATCAAACATTGCTAAAAAAAGTTTTTTTTCCACAATTCAAACAAAAGGTTAGGAATAAGTACTCACTGCCTCAAATAATTGCACAACTTTTTTTGAATATTAGTGTAGTCCCTGAGGGAATGTGAGCAGTATCTTGGTAGGAATTTCATATCGAAGTCCCATGGATGCAAATGAGGTATTACAATTGATTCCTCATGCGCTTGTATGATGTGTTCAGTAGCGCTTGACGGATAAATTGGCATTACCTATTTCGCCACCCATGGGACTTCTCTATGAAACGTTTTTCTTTCTACCGTCCTCTTCTGGTAAATCCCAAGGATCTCAATTCATCACATTAAGAAAAAGCAGGGTCCAATACTCAAAATGAGATGAGAAAACTTTTTATTATGTACGAGGGCCACAATTTGCCACCTGTAGTTTAGCTGGGGTCTACTGAGGCACATCAGTATGTTTCAAGGTTTTTAAAAAAAAAAATTCAAGCTACAAGGCTGTGGGACCATTGTGTGCAGGTACCTATAAACAATACGTTATAATGGTAGGCAGGGGTGGATTGCGTTCTATCCCCACAATGCCACACGTTGTGGGAAATTTCACTTCATAATGGTCATGTGATCCCAACAAAGTCCTATTCTTAACAATATAAAACGTGACTTTTAACTCATTTTAGCTTACAAGGGGTAGTTATTTAGGGATTTTTTTTGCATGATCATTGAATGTCTTGTGGTCTTAAACATTCTTGAACACTTTTTATCCCTAAGTATGACATGCGTTTTAGTACGTATAGGCACATTGCATGCAGTGTGGAGGATGTTTCAAAATACCCTCTGTATGGTATAGTTGGGTTAGTGAACAATTAACCCGCAGGACATACTTACCACAGGAAATATGTTTAAAATGTAAACCATTACAAGTTTGGGGATTCCTTGATCATGAATCAAGAATTTACCCTGTGCGAGGAGGCAATCTGGAAAATTCACCACTGTCCAATAAATTTGTCTATTTGGGCTTCCTTCAAAAACCACCACTGCAATTGACATCACCAACTGGGGAGGAGAAACAGTCTTACATCTATTCATATTAAGTCTCCCCATTAATTTAACGCTGGAATAGAATAGATATGGGATGCTGAGAAGAGACAAATCATTATGCAGTATTCATAAGGCGTGATTCAGTGGATTAAATGTCTGAAAGACGGAAAACTAATATCTTTGCACTTAAGACCACGGTGAATTAAGCGATGTCATTGATCTCTTTGGTTGAATTTAGTGATGTAATTGATCTCTTTCTTAGAACAGGCAGGTTATGGTGATCTGGTGACAACTGCAAACCGGGAACAAAACATGACACTCATGAATGTTGTGTCAAAAACAAGTCTCAAAATCCAATGGTTGCTTCCTATCCTAATATGTAGCTATATAGTTGTAATAACATTTGTCAAATGCTTGGTTGATTACAGACATCAGACATAGGTGACAGAAGCACGGAGGGGACAGTCTCCCCTACGTCCCTCTAAATTTGGCACTGGATCCTATACCTTAACAATGAGTTACATTTCTCTCACTGAACATTTGTACAACAACCTCTATTACATGGAAGTAACAAATTTCTGCTATTACAGCTACAACATCATGTTACCTTCTGGTCAACAATGGCTAAAGTTAGATTCGGGCCACAACTACCTAATGGTCTAGAACCAATACATTTTAGATTTCATCTTCGCAGCACCACCTGAATCCCCAAAGTTGGTTTATTAAAATTAAAGCCTAAGTCCACCCCTACTGATTCTGAGCAAACAAAAGTAAAGGAGGACATTTTATTTAGTACGAACAAGATTTCAATGTTTTTTTAAGGCACTATCGGTGATTGGCTAAATCAGACAAAAAAATCCAAAATTAAAAAAATCATCAAAAATCGATTTTTGCATGGTATGTAACAAGTACAGGTTATACCAAACCCATACCTGCAGGTGATAAGACAAAGCAACCTAATAAGGAGCAGAATCGGAGATTTTAGTCATTACTGTACGTTCGGACACTTACTACACACGTAATTGAATGGGAATCGTACTTGGAACACGGTTTTTCTTCCTTTTCTGTCATCTGCACTGGCAAAGGTAACTATGAGAGAATTCTACCGACTATCCTTCACTTGAAGATATTTCTGCCACATTTCAAATATTTTTCAAAAAAATCATGATAGTGTCTTTAAAAATCTTATCATTCAGGTACTTAGAATATTTTTCAGAGTGTCTAGGACTCGTGTTTTGACCTGTGTCGGTATGTGGATATTTCATCCAAACTATGTTGAAAACGTAACTTTAAAATTGATTTGATATGTTCCCTGTGTGACTGTAAAAACCTGAGGAATTTATCACATACAGCCAGGTTTAAATTGCACAGCTGAAAAATCCTAAGTACATATATAATTTGTAATGGCTGGCATTCGCGAAGAGCAAGCAGGAATCTAATATAACCTAAAATAAGTTCTGCAAATTCACTGGGGTTACACCATCCTCCCTTATACCACTCTAGTACTCTACAACACACCATGTGGGACTGCCTCCTCTCTACAACACACCACACACACACACAGAATCTGAACGATTTACCCTGGCAACAGTCCAGGAAACGAAGACCGATTTACAGTGGTAGTTTTAAGTCACCCATTAGAATTTCATATCCCTGTATACTTATTCTATTGATTTCCGTGTTTTCTGGAAATCCATGAAAGCGGCTGCACGCCGGGATCCATATTTATGCAGTGAAACAGGCTACTGGCTTCAGGCCATGTTAAGCACGGTCAGGGTGAAAATTACGATTGCCAGCCACCACTCGTGTTTGCCAGGCTCACATTTCATTCTGTTCTTTATAGTAATCAAGTTCCTTCTGATAAATCCTTGTCTTTGCTGAATGGTTGGTTTTGTAATTTACAAACTAGCACCGTAATGATATCCACTGGCAACATTGCAGTGGCCACTTTAATCAATGACATTAATTTCCTCCGGCCTGAACATGTTAAGTACGAAAAAGAATCTTGAAAAAACGGAAGTGCTGTAGCCACGGCAACATGAACTTGCATTGCTACATGATTGATTTTCTTTTGTCAATTCCATTGCATCCCTATTAGGAAAACTACAGTTTTGCTCAAATTTCATCCAGCAGAACCCATTTAAACTAGATTATGCAATGGCATGTTTTCAATACAATAAAGTTTCTTTCTATCAATCCTGATACAGCTTATTATGCACCAATGGTCATCTTCAGAAGACAGCACACAGTTGTTTTTCTTGTTTTTGCTGGTTAATGGTTATTTCACCCTCTACTGAGCTAAAAGCCCTAAATTGACTATCAAAATGTAAGAACATTTTACCATTTTAATAAGTGATTTTCTGGTATCATGAAAACTGCTTTGCAAAATATAAATTGTAAGCATACAATTATTGCTTGCAGACATTACTTTTATGTGATTCACATCAACTTTACCACTGCAAAGGGGTTAAAGATGTACAGTTTTGTACAATTTGTAAAATAATGACAAATTGCCAAGTAAAATCCTCATGTGCACTTCACAGGTGTGCTTTTGAAGAGGAGAGTGGTTCTGTAAAATAACCAAGTTAAAGATATGCTTTTGAAGGGAAGAAATGGTTCTACAGAAATATCCATTTGATCTTTTATGTTGAATTTTAACATAACATGAATCACTTCTAAACATTTTTTCCAACAGAAATTACCTCTGAAGCAACATTTGCTCTTCCCCATCCACATTTTTCAGTTTGCCTCAGAAGAGCTTAGCTTCTTGCACGGTTAAAATGGGTATTCAGCCAATGCACCTCTGCTTCTAAACCTAACCTTAAATATGCCAAAATTAGAAGTATAATAGATTTTGTCTCTCAGACATGTCACAATCAATTCTATTTTCTCTGCTTCACAAGGCAACCTTTGTAGACTTTTAATAAGTTGTGGCTTTTAAAAGCTGTACTTTATGTCATTGCACTCATTATGCCTTCTCAAGCAAAATATTTTATTGCTTCATGTCTAATCTTTCTACTACAAATATCCACCCACAACAAGCTTTCATCCAAATGCCATTTCTAGAATTTAAGAAGCTGTTGCTCGATTGGAAGCACTAAATGGCCAAGGTCATATAAAATAAATGGATAAAGCTATATGCCAATGAGTTTTTTCTTCATTTAAGATTTATAAAGTTGGCAAGAATGCACAAGATAAAGGTAATACTATATACAAAGTCATATAATAAGAAGAGTAAATCATGGGAGGGAGAAACATTTGTTGATTACATGAATGTGGAATATGAATATTTGATGAACAAAGAAAAAGTTTGACAAAGTACATCTACTTAAAGTGACAGGAGGAGATTTTTTTAGGATACAAATTTCTCTCAAATTTCACTGGATCGGTTGTAGACCACCTACCTAGAATGTTTATTGGACAAACAGGTGCAAAAGAAAACCGCAAACCTTGTTTTGAACTTGCCTGCTAGTGCTATCGTATCGTTCCCCATAGAAAACCATGCTTTGACTTTCTGTCGTGCACGACAGAAAGTACTAAATCATCATCTTATTACATAATGACGGCGTATTCGGCTTATTCACTTCAGGTGTGATCTAATACATTGGTAAGCATTCCAAATATGTAAAAAAAACCGGGGTTCGAGAAAAATTGGGGGCGCTTCTTTCTGGAAATCTCCTCATGTCTCTTTAAGATTACTCTCTGAAACAAACCCCAGATGAGTAATTTCAGCAGATTAGGATTGAGCAAGCGTGGCATATGGAATAAAAGTATTCCCGTGTTCAGATGGGTGACAGTATTATTTGAAATAGATGAATTTGCATAAACTATCTCAAGTGTTTAAAAATTGATATCTTCTAAGTGTTTCTACATTTAAATCACTTTCTCTGCATGACAATATAATTGTCTAAAGGCAATCGTCCATCACTTCGTAAGAAACACCCTCAATTTGATGGGCGAATGCACAACCAAGCACTGTTTAAGGAGTCACATTGGTTCGGACTACCTTCTACGGTTGCATGGGATGTTTGTCGGGATTGGCCAAGCGCTATGATCATTGTGCAGCCCCAAGTGATGGCTTGATGTCATTGCATTGCTCATACTATGCAATTGATAGCAGTGTTAACTGAGGCCACACTGGTTGTTTAGCTTTAAAGCCAAAAATACAAAAAAATGGTTCTCGAAAGCACTTTTACAGACCTATGCATTTTGTCATCAATTAAGATTGGCCTCCACCTCATTGGACTATAGAATTTTCAAAAGTGTTGATTCCATTGAAATAAATTCCAATGTGACCTAAAGAGGCCGACTTCAGAAAATCTTGGATTTAGGAAATCTACTTATACTAGAGCAGCATCAATCACGAGGCAGCAATTGACGGCCTTAAAATTTTATTTGTGTCTTTTCTGTTGGTTTTGTCAGATCTGATAAATATTGGCAAAATATCTTATAATCTGTGTGTGGGAATATCAGATTGGTTCAAAATGTTTGCTTACACCAATTCTTGTTTGAATTGGATTTAAGCAAACCTCCTGTTTCTTGTACCAAATTAAATACAACACAGTGGTCTATTGGACTGTTTTCAGTCTATGAACCACTGTGAATGCTAATGTAAATGGTTAAGCATGATTGAGTGAGGAAGTTTTGTGCAATAACTATCAGTTGTTATTACTATCAACAGCATTTACCACACAATATTTAGAAAACCACTTTCATGTCATTGCATTTTCATTATTTTTTCGATAATACAAAAAAGTAATTTTGACAGCATTGATTTCCATGAATTGATGCTTGCACATTTGACAAAATGCATCAAAATCAATGATATTTTGCAATACTCTGATGACATTGATTACTAAAGCAATTATTATTATTTACCAAAAGTGGTAATCATTTCAAATGGAGCTGCAGTATTCAGCATTTGGAGGGAACCATTATTTAAAATTACAGACGTAAAAATAAACATAGAAATCAAAGGCATACTCAATGACATAATATCACCTTCTTTTCTATAAAATCTGTATAATGCAAATGCTAAGCAGTCCTCCATATTTCCAACAGCCACTATCTCCCCACCACAACCAGACCTTAGCACATTTACAGAAATTCATCCCACAACAATTAGATATTACACATCAATCAAGCCAGGATGCCAACATCAAATTATTGAGCACAATTTGATTAAGCTAGGGGGCCCAAGCATTGGTCAGCTAGTTTTCTCTGGCAATAACCACAGTGAGTGACCAGTCGGCATCAAGTGCCTCTTCCAACAGCAGACGCTTGCGTTACCATCAAGTGACACCTATTGAACGCTTAACGCTGTTATTTTTGCAAAAGGTACCAGTGACATTCAACTACATAATAGCCTTGTCCACTACACACGTCCACGTCACTATAACCTCCCCGTTTAGGAGGACACTCCATTTGCATACACACGTTCCACCAATCATTGTGGGGACTTCTCACTTATTTCCACAATTTTTACTGAATAATTTAGCCCACTGTCAACGTTGTCCATCACAAATTGCTCACAAAATGCAGAGTGTTATTAACGCTGCGAGCGGTGTTCAAATAACTGCCAATTTACAAGCATTTGATCTGGCTCAACTGGACACAACTTAGTCTATTCTAGGCATCAACAGGCAGTTCATGTATCTGAGAGCTATATCCTAACATAGTGATGAGGTAGTCTAACATTTCAGTTTTTGTAAACACCAAGATAAAGTGTTGTATGCTTAACACAACAATGTCAAAACTTACTTCACAGGCTATATTAGCTTACACAATCTGAGGCCTGTAAGGTCACTTATGATTCAACCATTTTGCAAAGTTGTTCATGAATTGTCTGCAAGTTTTAAGCACTGGGAAATGGGAACACAATTTTAACAACTGATATAAAGCTATCACTTCTGTAAAAATCAGAAATATTCATAACAGGAATATTGCCATATGGGATGTAAGTGACCTCGGGAAAAAAATCTTACAAAATGGCCAGGGGTGCAGGGGACAAAATTGGGATTTCTAAAAAAATCAGAAATCTGGATAAATGCAGAAGACTCATCCTTGCATATCGGCCTACAAAGGTCATTATGTCTATGTTATAGTGCGGTTGCTCAATTCCATAAAAATGCGCATAAAAACAAAATGTTTGCCTGCAAAATCAGTACAGAAATTAGCTATTAGAATAAATACCCTAAATCAACACTGTTACTTTTGATACTTCAGAAATAAAGGGTCATGGAGTATCATTTATGGGGGAATAATTTGTCCGAGGTCAGAAAACTAAATAACGGACAAGGCACAGCTGAGCCCATTATTTTTAAAGTTTTCCCCGTTGAGGATACACTACGAGACCATTTATGATACTGCAAACGCTTTATTTCTCTTTTAAAGACCTTTTCAATAAACATCGGAAACGTTCGGCGCAAAATACAATGTGCGCGAGCGTCCTTACACATTCGCTCGCATACATTCACAAGCACTTGCCAGGGACACACATTACGCAAAGGTGAAATAAGCTAAGTGCTGTGCCCAACAGTTGCATGTGATGCTTATCGAGGTCATCACCTTTGCTAAATGTCGATTTGAAAAGTTCTGTTACCAAAACAGCTCGATTTAGTAGGAAAATGCATTCGTGACCCATTATTGCAGAATAATCGGCAGTAAACTGACGAATCAGAATTTGCTGCATTTGCAACAATGGGCAGAAGAGGTAATAGAATCTGTTTTATTATGGTTTTTGTTATAATAAATTAGACCTTCAAAATGCCGTGATGAATTTACCCACCCAAGTATATGTTCAAAATATGCAGATGCATCAGGTGCAGAGTCATTAATCTCTGATGAACCACTCTGCAAATATTGGTGAATACCTTTCCACAATAACACAATGCACAAGATCAAAATTTTTACACTAACACACACACAAAAAAAGACAGTTCACCCTTTTATATTGTAAAGATTATTACATCTAAATATCAATGTCATTAGGCAAAACAATTTTGCAAAATAAATAACATGTTTTTTTAAAGGTGATTATTCAGATTTTTTGTCTCTCGTGTTCTATAATTGATATGGGAGCCTGGCACTTGTATAATATGCTGACCACCCATTACTGTGGAAAACAAACTTGCAGTTTTGATGCTTTTGATGCGATAATGCAGAGTGCAGCGCCCCATTAGCTACTGTGCTAATGATGGTTAACTATTAAGGTGTCATTTTTTTGTTGGTATCTTAGGAAAGAAATGGATTTGAAAGCTGAGATTTCAGGGAGACAATGAGAAAAAATACAGTTTTTCATCCGATATCAAAATTGATACTACTTCCGGGTAATCAGGGGGTCCCAAAGACAATAGGAACAAGCACCTTTAAAGGTCCCAGGAAATGAGATGATAAACCTACTCCAAATCTTTATGGGACATTCCATTCCAACAAACAGGGCCAGAAAAAAGAATACATCATTAGTGAAACTATTGATTTTCAGTCAGTGTCATGAATAGATTCACACCAGTCACCTGGAATTTTCTATTACTCCCTGAAAAATCAATGATACCACAAATGATGTCATCACCAACCCAAATATTGAATGCTTTCCGGTCCCTCCTTGTAGACTTGACACAAACCACATCAATTCTATTTGCATTTCCTGGGACCTTTAAATCAGCAGTACTCTCCACATTGGCAGATGTGTTCAAATTTAAATGTCTATCAGTTAACATTTTCAAACAATTTTCAAATACTACTTTTACTCTTGCATATGCTAACACACACATTTGCTTTTTTTTAAATGAAATCTTCTCGAAGTCAATGAACTTCAGGGTTGATTTGAATCATTTGAATGTCATTACTTACTTGTTTTCCTATTTTTGAATATTATGAAAAGGAAGCTCTATGTTATTTGATCCCACAGGTTTTTACACTATATTATACACTATAATTTTGAAATACACACCCACATACATCTTTACAAATTTGACTGATTGATGGATAACAGCTTCACAATGTCAAGCATATGTATAACTGATTAAAACAACACATGGCCAAAATCATTTTATTTATTGATATGGAGCTTTCAATGAGGGAAATTTAACACCAATGTTGATTCTGGAAATAAATCTTATTTTCAGAAATAGGAAAACATCTTAGGGTCCAATATTTTTTTTTCCTCTCAAGTTGTTTAATTTTTTTCAAGATTTCAATAACTTTTGTATTAAAGTTAACACCTATTTAATTATACAGATATTCTAAAATTGACATTGATGTCTATCAGGTATGCTCTTGACAATAATATACATGACTTGAATTCATATTCATAGAAGTTTACAGCAATCCATCTGTTGGTAACCTACTCTGTAAATAAAGAGAATTTTGAAGATATTATTTATAAAAGAATACAACAAAATAACTGAAAGTTGTTTGTGTGTAAATCTTATCAAGGTGGAACCATTGAACCATGACTTGGGATAATTTCATTCATACCCTGTATCAATTAGAGGCTATTTACTTAGGACAAGAGTGTGGACAAAATGATTATGATTATCGTTATCTTGATATGTAATTATCAAATGTTAATAAAAGTCATCAAACAAATGTCAAATTTCATTTATGAAACAATTTCTCTTTAGAAAGATTTTTTCTATACACCATTATCCATCTGATTTTTATACTTTTGATCTTGGAGAGAATTTTACTTTTGTTTACCCACCCTATACTCGTAAGTGAAGTATCTGCCATACACAATACATACTGCATAATCAATTAAAACACTAAAAACAACAAACTAAGCATGGTACTCCCTTGGGCTAAATACCTTTTGAAGATATACTTTACCAAGCGGCAGGACACAAGATGAAATTTACATCCTACACAAGCTCTACCTAACTACAACAAGCTCTGTACACGCTCAACTAAAATGGCAACCTTGAACTTCTACGCAATTGGCATGCATCTCGCACACACTGCTATTCAGTGTATAATTGTGTTTTCGCAATCATCTAACGGATGTAGCACCTGATTTGAGGAGATAAGCAATGGGAGGTTTTCTCGCCATTGATACTTACAAGTGTATTTTGGCAAAATATACAATTTTGTATAGTGTGTCTAAGAGGGAGAAGGCTTATAAGCTGATAAGAAGAAGTGATATTTAAACAGTGCAATGAAAAGCTTCTGAATAAATCAGAGTGTAGACCTTTAGCGGTAGGTGAAATCCTGAAATATCCATTTGTCTTTCAGCAGGATATCTTTTGATTGCTTCAATTTATTTAAATAATGCTATATTCTTTTACACAGGATATTCTTAAAATGCGGTTGCTTCAAAACCATTTTCAGTTGCCGTACTACATTACAATGTGTAATTTTCTGATTCAAACTTTAATCACATCTTGATAATGATACTCTTCACTCTCACACTGAGAATATTATACATAGAACAACCAAATTGTATGAAGCAAGTTATAGAGGACGGAAATGATGAAGCATCCTGTCTGGCTCGTGCCATACTAATTTTGATCGGCCGACATTTATTTCTACTAGTCTCAGAATAATCAGAGAAATTTTTTTTGCAAGGCCAAGGGCTATGTCTTTCTTTTGCAAAGAGTGATAAAGAAGGGCAGCTCCTAGGCTTACAAAACATAAAACAATATAACATACTTTCTATCTACGCTAAATTTTCAAGAAATTACATTATCCAGTGATCCAATATAACCAACAGATGTAAAAGTTTTATCACTGACTTTCACGAAGTACATTTTGAGGTCAAGCTGGATAATGTTGTTTTAATATGCTCATAGATTTCATAAGGATTTCCTAAGTTTTAATACAAATTTTTATTTTTAGCCCGTCACTGGTGGAACCAAAAATGTCTTAACTACTTTCCATGCAAGAAAGCATCTCAGGATGAAATGAATAGGGCCCACTATTAGGGAACATAGTCCAATTCAAATGTTACCTATAGAAGATTGGTCCAGCACTTAAAAAAAAAGGGAAAAAAAGAAAGAAAAGATTTAAAAATATCAGTTAATTAATGCAGGTCATACATCTTTTGCGAAACCAAATCTGCTACTTTATTGGTCAAATGTTGCCGATGCATAGAAATTTGACTATTTTCCTTGAGGTGTACAAATGAATTCAAAACTAAATTATGCAGGGCACAACTCTGCCATGTTTATCAATCACAAAAGCTGGCTGAAATTTCCAAGAGTATCTTTATCAAACCACACTTCAGGTGTGTTTTAAAGCACAAATATAAGGTAACAAATACAACTGAGTTATTTCAAACGAGTAGGCGATATTACTTCCCTCTGGAACGGAAGATGACAAACTACGTCCCGAAGCAAAACTGCAGGAAATAGTTTGTTAATTCTGATACCACTGGAAGTAATTTCGCCTACTTGTTCTCAAACCGTGTTCTATATTTTGTTTTCTATCTTCTGAAGATAGCACTTACACAGAGGACGTGCAGAGCCTTCTATTGACCTTGCAAAAGACTTGTAAATTTCACATCCACAGCATGTTTCTAACAGAGACTACGGTAACACAACTTAATTTACTAGCAATTTATTTTTAATGAATTTCAAGAGAGGTTTTCAGTTCTTGAAATGTAATTACTGCAAATTGGTTTCTTTACCCATAAATATGAGGGCAGTCAGGGCACATGTGGTCTAGTGGATAAAGTGCCCGACCCACACCCCAAAGGTTGTGAGTTCGAGCCCCACTGTGGGCAATGTGTTGTGCCCGTGAGTAAGGTGCTTTATCTCAATTACTCCTTTCTACCCAGGTGTATAAATTATTGGTACCAACATTATTCAATGTTGAGAAGGTAACAGACTTGCTGTAGAGGAGGTGTAGCAATTCCCTACAGCAACATTGGTGGAGTCTGGCCCAACCTCTTCGAAAGAGCGATGGGCACTTTGTTCCTATATACACAGGTCCATCCCGCTTTACCCACGAATGAATATCTTTACAAGGATCTGATACACAGAATTAAGCATATTCACCCCAATTTATGACCATAAAACAGGAGGGGTCTTTCCCATTTGCAAGCATTTCTTGTTAATTAAGTTGTTCCACAGTAATCATATCTCATCAAAAATTCAAGAAAGTCAAGTAGTGCAGTCTCTTGACTGTTGTATCGAAAAAAGACATCTTAAAATACCTCCAAATTTGACACTATACTTCAACATTACATGACTGCCGTGTGTGTGTGTATGTGTGTGTGTGTAAAGCTAATTCAGTTTACAAAACACCTCAGCAAATTGTAAGATGATACGTATTTATTTAACTCAACTGCTATACACTTGAAGGCTACTATCTACTGAAGATAACATCACATCATAACAAGTTTAACATTTCCCCGAGTGACCAGTTGTTTCCCTCTTAGTGTTGCATCACATCAAGATGTGCAAAATTAATCGCAGCTTCATATGTATAGATTTCAAGTTGTTGGGCAAAAATACTGTGAATGTCACCGACCTTGAAATTAACTGTTTAGGAATATTATATGAGTGCTATCTCTTTGCTAGTTTAGCTCACTTGCAACTAAAGCAGCTCTAAAGGAAGTAATTCATGGAGCCCGTAAGAAAATTCACGAAAATGGTTGACTCGTCTGTGCCATGCTAAGTTTCTGTAAAATGACTGATGCTTGCTACATGATTTATTTTGTACAAAGCTGAAGACCCCCTCTTAAAGTTGCAACAAATTTTAGCTATAGTGCTTTTACCTTCACATCAGTGACGTCAGTGTGTTATGCAGTGATTGCACCATTAAAACGCGGTGCTGATTCAAAGTGCAGGCATACACACGTGTGTGATATAAAATTGGATCGATTAAGCCCAAATTAATTAGTCGAGCTATGAGTTACAAAAATATTGGGCAAGACGCAGTCGAGCCCAATATTTTAAAACTCATAGCGATACCAATTAATATTGGGCGTAAATCATCCAATTTTATCATTATCTTGTTTTGGATCCGATATTTTCCCACACTTGGACTCCTCAAAACATGATAATGTATAAAAGCGGTGCAAAAATGCACACACAAAACATCTGGCTGAATGCAAAGTTAAAGCCACTATCAGTAATTTTTTTTCAAATTCAAAATGCCCATTTTGTCTCTTAATTGCTAATCCCAGGTCATATCAGCACCTTATATTACTTTTCTTTGTTAAAAACAGACACTTAGGTATTTAAATGCGGTCTTGAAGATGCCATTTACGACTATTTCTGGGCCTTTAAAAAGTCAGATCCCGACTTTTATTAGTAATCAAAGCATAAAAATAATAATATCTTGAAAAATATGGCGTGTTATGCTTAGCCACTTACAGGGGTCTTTACTACGGCAATTTCCAATAGAACCGTGCAAAAAAATGGACTTTGATGAAAAATAGGGGCGCGATTTGTTTACATTGTGAAGAAATCGCTGATAGTGGCTTTAACACAAAAGTTTGACTGGAATTATTGCTCCCTTTTACTAGCTTACTGTTTACTTCACATTGCAGTCAGTTATCTTCAGAAGATTTCAATTAGCAGTCAATCAGGTTTGACTGTCTACTGAAGATGCAAATCAAAAGTATATCCAAGAAACAAAAATACCACTTCAGACATTAAAAAACATGTGTTTGTACAGGCTCATCATGCTAGATTTGCCTTGTTAAAATGATTACCGGTCCATGGCCTGATCGCTAATAGCCTCATCCCCAGAAGCCCCCAGATTTTACCGTTAGTGGTCAACTTTTTGGTATCAGAAGCTAGCTACTATTTTTCTCATTTACCCTGTGAAATCTTAGAGCCAAAGGATATTTGGTCTGGAAGTTATGAGCGAAAATGTGTCCCATTTTGGTCGACCAATATTAATTTTACAGAGTACTCTACGGGGCTTACAAAATCATGTTTTTAGCTCTCATATCAAAATGGATTGAACATGTTGAAATATCGGCGCGAAACTTTACAGATGGGATTTTGGAGTGAAGGCCAATCTATCAAGATGAAAACTTCATATCCTTAAATTGGGCCATCCCCCTTTAAAACTTTTGCATTGTAAAAATGATTGAATAGATGATGTGGCCTATGACGTCACTTGTTGACATTCAGGACGCCCTCTGTTGTTTTCTGGCAGGAAAAATATTACAGTAGTTTCTGTGACAGACCACATAAAATCTGGTTATAAATTACTTGCAGAATCTTTCCTGATCTAAATTGGTCACAAAATGCAGCTGGTAGCATTAGCTTATTATGCTTGATAAGAAAGTTAGTATTATTTAATTCGAAACAAAAGTTACAGCAAAAAACAGAATTTCCCCATGCAAAGTATAGGTGCTTTTGCCTGCCAGTTTCTCTCTTACATCAACAGGGGGCGCCATAAACATAAACAAATGTCACATCATCTATATTTCGCTTGTGTTTATAATATTTGGGTAAGCTATTAAGTTGATTTTTTTTCACAATTGATTTTAAACTAAGTCAATCTCCACAAAGCTATTACTCCAGTTAATTAACAAAAATGTGGGACAAAACATTTAGCATGGGAGATAATAATATAATTCTCCATATGGGTGTAATGCATGGTAAGCCTGTCATGTATCCCTTACTCAATCCTTAAGTCTGTGACAAAGTCTAAGCACTGCAGTGTTTTATACACTAACACCAGTGTAGGCTCCATTAAGTCTATCCAGGTGTTACATCGTATTGTTTTTTTCTTTTGCACAGAAGCATTCCAGGTAAGTCACCCTATTGTATCCATCAAAAATATAATTTGCCCTTCCAAAAGTAATTTCACATTACATGCATCAATTCATCACAAATGAGGACAAAACACCTGCATACTCTGGAAATATTTCAATCAGATGATCACATATATATATTCCGTATGGAGGCTTTACCACAGCTCTTCACTGTGCACATAATAACGCATATAATTCTGTCTGCAAATCACTCTCAGACAAAATGTAATTTATTAAAATAAGCGTGGTAGTTCCAAATACAGCCCCACAAAAGATTAAGTCTGCCTATTCTAGTTGCAGTTCGCCCAAATGAGCTGCTGGGCAAAAATTCCGCAGCCCAATATATCGTTGTGTTATTATATCATAGCTTAATAAGCAGGTAGCCTGCTCCGCGTCTTTTATAGAATTACGACAACGTACGACTTAAGGATTAACCGAGCTTTCTATGTTTGTTTTCCCTCCGATTCGCAAAAACCAAGCCTTCAAGCCAAATCCGAGTCAAATATTTTGTAGTATTGAGGCTTGGCGCGAGTAGGATAATAGCATTCATAAGAATGGGTTTGTCAAGTGCCTGTGATAATTCAAATGGTCGAGTCCGCAAGCTAAGCCAAACAGAATATTGCTTATTAATGTCTGTGGAGTGGAACGCTATGAAATGTTTATATCTTGGTTATTGATAAAATGTGTGAATGTACTTCATGCAGCATATTAATGAAAGCTCTGCTGGACCATACAAGATTTAAGTTGGATCTCTTTTATAATTGTCTCTTCTTAGTATAGTATTTCCAAAACACAAGAAAGTCTTGGTGTTGAAGAATATACATTTATGTGCTCAAGGAGAATTACACATTTTGTTTTTTTCATTGAATGATCAAAATTACATACCAATTTACAAATAAAACCTAAAATAATATTTTCAGGATTCAATAATAAAATGTTATAGAATATAATAAAACATTTACCCAGAGAGTTGAAAACCACTCTGAAGATTTCCCTCTTTTTTGAACATGAACTTCTTCTTTAGTAAAGTCACTAGAAAGTTGGCCATTTTTTACCTATGAATGTGAAGTTACTTTTGAAAATTTAACTCATTCTCATTAAAAATAAACCAGATTTCAGTAAAGCTTGTCGCTTCAATTTAACACAGTTACAATTTCATGATTTTAAAAGGTAATTTTTTGTTAGTTCCGAGAAAAACTCTAAAATGGTTATTTGACAGTTAATGGTAAAATCATCAGAACCTTTTAGAGAAAAACAGTTACATGGTTAGAATGTGACCTTTCTGGTAAAACCCAGAAAAAATTAGCAAGACATGAAGTATGTAAAAAGCAAGTAATGTAACTGAAAATCACTGGAACATTACAGGATTTCCCAACATGTTGAAGTCAATAAATTATCTTGACAATCTGAACTATTAAAGCACTTGTCATGTAGGCAAACCACCACCATCATTTTTGAAGTGCAGTTTTAACCTGTGTTGCGCAGCCAGCCTGCAAGCGTAAAGGGCTATGGCACGATCCCTATAGCCTTGTCCTCAGAACCCCAGATTTTTTGAAGTGGTCAAAATCGGACCATCCCCCTTTAATTATATCTACCACATTTTCACTCACAAGAGGTGTATTTCCTACTTCTGTGAAGTGTAAACACTTCTGGTCCTAAGTGGCAGGCAGACCTTTGGCATACAAACTTGTGGAGTAAATTCATGTGAGTTCAAGAAGGTCATAAGTGCAATAGCTGCCATGTGATACATCTTTGTGCTGCCATGGATTAGGATGACTCTTAATTTAGCTTTCCTCGAGTCAGTGGCTCTTGAAGTGTTTCTTCAGGCAAGATCACCTGAATAACCATTGTGTCACCTGAAGAGCCATTTCAAGAGCCACTGACCACAGACTTGGCATAATAATATGCTTGATGGGAATTTCTGACAAATGGCAGCTATTTTTCTTAATATGACCTTCTTTCATTCACATGACAAATTATTATTATACCTGATATAGTCTAAGCGACTAAAGAATGTGTGATGTCAAGATGCCAAAGGATCCTTGCCTTGTGGAATAATATTGTAAATTAGACTAAGTGCCAGACAAGGTATCTTCATGATTGCTCCACAGAAGAAATTTCTTCAGTGGATTATTTTGAACTCTTTGCTCAATGTGTGCCATGGATTATAACTGAACTACATGAACATGGATTTTAATTGTCACCTTTGAACCTAAAGTAAATAAAACTTGAGTTAAATAAAATACAGATCATCTTCTATGCTCCTTGCATCTTGAGGTTATTTCTGGCCTAGGGTGTTCACTGAATACTGTAACACAAGAATTCTTGATAAATTACATGTATGTTTCATATCACTCCTGGAAATTGTTTCTTTTGAGAGCAAAATAATTACCCCAGGCTTTTTGTTTTAACAGAATTTCTTAGTCTAGAGTGCACTTTATAGTTAGAGAATAAAAGATGAGATTTTTTGTTTTGGCCATCTTAGATGGTGTCATAATGGATGGGCATCCAATATTTTGAGTGGTGGATGCCGGCGCAGCCGGTATCCACCACGATAAAATTTTTTTTTTTTTTTTTTTTTCAAAATCGGACCATCCCCCTTTAATTATATCTACCACATTTTCACTCACAAGAAAAGCATTTCCTACTTCTGTGAAGTGTAAACACTTCTGGTCCTAAAGTGGCAGGCAGACCTTTGGCAGACAAACTTGTGGAGTAAATTCATGTGAGTTCAAGAAGGTCATAAGTGCAATAGCTGCCATGTGATACATCTTTGTGCTGCAATATATTTAAGATGACTCTTTATTTAGCCTTTTCTTGAGTCTGTGGCTCTTTAAGTGGTTCTTCAGGCAACACGTCACCTGAAGAACCATTGTATCACCTGAAGAGCCATTTCAAGAGCCACTGACCAAAGACTTGGCATGATAGTATGCTTGATGGGAATTTCTGACAAATGGCAGCTATTGCACTTATACCTTCTTGCATTCACATGACAAATTATTATTATAGCTGATATAGTCTAAGCGACTAAAGAATGTGTGATGTCAAGATGCCAAAGGATCCTTGCCTTGTGGAATAATATTGTAAATTAGACTAAGTGCCAGACAAGGTATCTTCATGATTGCTCCACAGAGGAAACTTCTTCAGTGGATTATTTTGAACTCTTTGCTCAATGTGTGCCATGGATTATAACTGAACTACATGAACAAGGATTTTAATTGTCACCTTTGAACCTAAAGTAAATAAAACTTGAGTTAAATAAAATACAGATCATCTTCTATGCTCCTTGAGGTTATTTCTGGCCTAGGGTGTTCACTGAATACTGTAACACAAGAATTCTTGATGATATATTATGTTTCATATCACTCCTGGAAAATCATTCTTTTGAGAGTGAAATAATTACCCCAGGCTTTTTGTTTTAACAGAATTTCTTAGTCTAGTGTGCACTTATAGTATACTATTATCATCAAACGTCAGCATGAACAGTGGTGGAGGGCTACATTCCGTATTTCAAGTAAAATTTCAGCACTTGAACACTATGCTACAAATGAAACAAATAACCCAACGGTTCCCATTGCTCTTACTTCAATGTATCAATTTCACCACTGCTTGTTATCACAGTGTATATTTATCGTACTTAATTTCCACATTCCATCATGCTATTCAATATTTGGGTCAATGAAGCTTCAATCTGCAAATGTCATCTCCACATTTCTGAAGATTATCTTTCGTCATAATCCTAGAAATCCACTCCCGAAGCTGCTGGCCATTTTTTGAGTCAAACCTTCCCCCCACCACCACCACATCTCCGGCAAAGCGTGTTAATCAGAAAGGTGGCTGTGCCGAAAACAGCTTTATTGTTCTCATGGTATTTCTATAAATACCAGCATGTAACACAATTTGCTAAATTGCACGTTCATAGCCTGCAGCTCACCATGCAGGGAGCCTATGAATAAACATATTTCATGGTAGCATTTAGCTATAATGTTTTATGATAACATTGATCAAGCCGAATGTTGGTGTGCAACTCAAAACAAGGAAAATTATCAGAGCGAATTTTGACCTATAAAACTGAACGCTCTGGAGAATGGGAATTAGTAGCAGCAGAGCGCTGTGCTAAGAGGAACTGCAAATTATTAGCAAATATGTGGGTCTACATGCTAATGACTTTAAATAAAAGCTGTGGCTGTTGTATTCATCAGTTTAAATGAATCAGGGCTGTACAAATTTATAGCACAGGCATTTAATTTATTTTGTTGTGTAATTTTGAATAGAGGCCCATTTGAAATAATTACTATCTATGATAATAGAAGCTCTATTCTCGACATTTTTACTAACACCTCATTTTCGCTGCCAATTTGCTTAGACTTAAACATTAACAAATTGTGTAATTTGGGGTAAATTTTCTGACTTTTCAAATGTAACCAAAAATTAGGTATTTTAGTTTTTACCAACACAATTTTTCTCAGTTAAGAAAAATTAATGTCAACCAAGATTTTTTGTGGCCCTTAATGAATATCACTTTAAGGCTCTTTATTGCATTACTGTAAAACACCAAACCTTTCTGCAAGGAAGTTTTGTAAAATAGACAATAACTCTTAATTTCTTGGGAAGGTAAACAATCACCTCCATAGAGAAATAGATTTAAGGCATGTAATTGTCACAAACCAAAGCTCAAGAAATTTGATGAGTCGTTGGAATTTCTCAAGCATTTTTCAGCACACATGCACACTATCATTCCATAAGATACCACCGAAATTATTAGATTTCATAGCGTTTCATACTGTGTAATCCAATCATTTCATAGTGTCTCATACTTTGTAATCCAATTATTTCCTCCAGTGCTTAGGCAATAGAATGAAGGACAGGGACATAAAAAGAATGAGTCAGAGACAAACAAACTAGACATAAGAGAGAGAAAGACTAAAACTAGGAGGGAGTCAGAAAAGGAAAGATACAGATAGACAGACAGACAAACAGACAGATAAAAAGAGTCAAAGGGAAAAAATAGAAAGAGAGATCAAGCACCTATATGAAATTTATGGACTCCTCAAGTTCCTAATTTACATTTTAATGGAGCCTTCAAACCTGAGTGATACTCTTGTAAATAGTGTCAGGTACTTCTCAACATCAAACCACAAATTATCAAACTGCATTTGAAAACGGTGTGACCAATTAGAGATCTGTTCTGCCATAACAAAACACAACACGGTGGGCACCGTCCTGTTGACGCAGCAATTCCATACATTTATAACTGTCTATTTGCACAAACCTTGAGCAAACAATGTCATATTAGCAGCGCACTTGTAGACCGGGAACACAACGGTCTGTTGCGATTCGAGGGCTTACGTCATTATCGCATCGCTGCAGCGGCCCATCCGGTTAGTAGCCCACCATCTGCTCAAGGTGGCATGAGCATCTGAAACCAAACACTTGCCATATGTGGAACAAATTATAGACTCACAAAATGGTCACTTGATGCTGTATTCAGTTCAGTCACATTCCATTCTCTTTTCTTTAATATCCAATTTAATTTCTTCTCCTATTTAATGTAATTTTCAAGCATATTTGGAATACTCAAGGAGGAGGAATGGCATTTAGCAAGAACAATCAAACATCAGAAAACTAGTAAGTGGCAAGGTCTTTTTTTCAAAAAAAGGTTAATTTAAATGCTTCCTATTCAAGTGTGTGGATTTCAAACACCAAGGACAGTAGGAACAATCAAAGAAAATACCAGTCAGGGCAACCAGCAACTCACTCTTCACCACAAACCACTGTTGTGTGTAACTGTAAAGTTCATTATCAAACATTCACCAGCTACAAGATTTTTAGCATTTTATTATTACCCTTCACACCTATTCTATATTATGTGCTTTATTCTGTTAACAGAGTAAAGTACATGATATTAAGTAGGTGCAAGGTATAATGTAAATATGCCAGATTTTCCTTTAAAATTGTCAAACTCCTTGTTCACCCCCCCAAATACTGTTTACAAACCATCACAAATAATACATTTTCCATAATGGCGACATAATCTATGTCCTTCATAATAGCAAGTTGTGGTATTATTTTTTATTTGTGGTAATGAGCAAAGGTAATATTGGCATTTATCTAGGTAGAAAAAGTGGTAGCATCAGCTTGCGAATTTCCCTCAAAAAATCATTAAAATAAAGATATGAGATGAGAGTCCTCTTTTATATCAGTGGCACAAATCAATTTTGCTTTCAAAATTCACTCAGTACATGCATACAGTGAACATAAAATAATGCTCATTCAAGTGGCCTGCCCGATTCAGATGGGAGAAAACTGCTTCCTTTTGATCACACTTTTTATTATGTTCATTTGTGAACAGCACTACTGAAGGACACTATCAGTGATTTCAGTCAAAATTTGCAGGAATAGCTTTAAATAAAGGATAAGTCTGTAGAATTCTCATAAATTACTTTTTCCAACTGAAGAATTGACAGAAAAGGAAGGAGACTGAATGTTTCAAAGATATGAATATCCATTCAATTACATGTTGTAGTAAGTGTCCGTACAGACAGTTATGACTAAAATACCAGTATCTGATTTTGTCCAAACCAGGTTGCTTTTGGTCTTATCCTTTGCAGAGTATGTTAGAATACCTGCACTTGTTACAGACATGCAAACATCTGTTTTTTGATGACTTTTTTATTTTCTGATTTAGCAAATAACTGATAGTGCCTTTAAGTAAACATTACCAATTGTGTTTTGAGTTTGAGTAGAAGTCTTAACTCATGTCATGAGTCTGGTTCACAAACCTCTATAAGCTGTCACTTTAGAGGCACCTTAAATAGGTGTTTTTTGCCACTGACACATCATAAATATGAGGCATTTATTACAAGAACCTATCCTAAAGTTTTAACAAGTGAAGATTACTTGTAGTTTTACAATGGCTTACTTATAATAGGGAAAAAGTATTGCACATTTGATCCTAGGCCAAGTTGAATGATTGTCCTGGTTCAAGCAAATTTGAAACATGTAATCTTGCAGCACAGTGGACATGACACTAACTCTGCAATATAAAACATACTTGAATACGACATGGAAATCATAAAGAAACACTATAAAGGCACGGTGAACCTAAGCAAAACGATAACTAGGTCAAACCAAAGTCAATTTGAGATTTTCCCATTACAGAGTACTGCATCGACCATAATTGTAATTTGATCCATGCCTCGTCAGATTATAACAGCCAAGTCATACTGGAAAATGTCATGTTTTTTTGTAAAATATGTTGTTTGGATATTTCGACTCGTATAACTCGGGCAACATTGTCCTGGTTTCGCTTAACCCGGTCCTGCATTTTGACTTGAAAGAGAATCAGTATGAACACGCTTCCTTTTCTTGGATCTTGATTAGATTATTAGACAACCATGATCTAACCATCATCGTTAGTTAACCACGACTAGCAAAATGTGATTAACTATGATTGCAGCAGTCATAACAATATCTCAAGTTGTACATACTTACTTGATTTTTTTGTTTAAAATAACTTTTTGAGGAAATATGCCATCAAATCTGTTAGTTCCTCACAAACATGACAAATTACTATTTGATCAAATACGAATACTTAATCACCATATACTCTCTTTTATATTGTCTCAAAATCTTTTTACTGTGAATCGTGACCTATTTTGCCTGATCCCACCATGTATAGCAAGCATTATGATTCACTTACTTTGGTCTTTTGCCCGAAGGATCCAAATCGTCTGACACGCCTTCCTTCTCCATCAGCATCTTGCGAAAAGCCTCTACTTTGCGTGTGATTCTTCCTCTGTGCATCTGTAATCGGGGAAAGAAAACGGACAAAAGAAATCACCAAAATTCAATAAATTTGAGGATTAACGTGCACTCTTGACTCGAATTACAAACACAGTGGTGCTTCTAAGTACAGCTAGTTCATCTGTATTGCCAAAAATCGTTAATAAAATGTTATCGGGACAATAAAGCGTAAAAAATCAAAATTCAATAAACTTGCAGAGAAACTCACACTCATGACTTGCATTACAACCCCATGCATTGACTAAAGTACAGCTAGTTCATTGGTGTTCTTGGAAATGCTTAACTTTTTTTCTAGCACTTTAGCAGCTTCCTCTCTCATTTTTTAAAAACAAATTACCAGACAAGCCTAAGCTTTTCATCACATATTGACATATTTATCTACTTCAACATGGCCAAAATAGCATTTTAGTTCTTTTGCTAACCTGAGTTTTTAAGAAAATTTGCCATACTGGAGGAGCATGCAATTAAATTGTCTATTTTCTTTTAGTGACATTTTTATCAAATGAGACAGGTGTTTTTAATCTATATACATTTGTTGAATTTTTGTAGTGCATCTAAATCCAATCCATGTAAAAAAAACACCTATTTTGGCTGTATATTGAAATGGTACAAGACTACGATCAGTAATATGGTGAATTAAAACATTTATGTAATTATAAAAAAATAAAAGTAGTTCTACAACATTCTTGAATGGAAAATAGTACTGGGGTCTTGAAAGACTACAATCTAAGTCAATTTTGAGTCACATTTCAAAATAGACTAACCCTTCTAATTTTTGAAGTACGATGTTTCTACTGGCCTTAAAGGAAATATGTCATGATTCTGAATATTTGGAAAATTTGGTATGGATGGAAAGCTTAAGTAACGTAGATTACATATAAATCAAAATAAGTTGAAAATTGTCCACATTTGTTGAGTATTTTGCCCTTTTAATTTTCCGCCCAATAGCTTACTCGAAAACGATTCCGACAAATCCACATCGCAGGCAAATGGTGACGTCAAAGTGATGACCATCCATAATTTACGTCGTTGTGACCATCATATCGCAGTGTTGCCACTTCAATAATAATTAAACACAACGAAATGAAACAAAATATGTCATTCTGTAACTTTTTTTTCTAATTTTATTATTACTTTCATTAATCCATCAATATTACAGTGTCAGCAATTTTTTTTTTTTTTTTTTTTTTTAGTTCTTTTGCTAACCTGAGTTTTTAAGAAAATTTGCCATACTGGAGGAGCATGCAATTAAATTGTCTATTTTCTTTTAGTGACATTTTTATCAAATGAGAGAGGTGTTTTTAATCTATATACATTTGTTGAATTTTTGTAGTGCATCTAAATCCAATCCATGTAAAAAAAACACCTATTTTGGCTGTATATTGAAATGGTACAAGACTACGATCAGTAATATGGTGAATTAAAACATTTATGTAATTATAAAAAAATAAAAGTAGTTCTACAACATTCTTGAATGGAAAATAGTACTGGGGTCTTGAAAGAAAAGCTACAATCTAAGTCAATTTTGAGTCACATTTCAAAATAGACTAACCCTTCTAATTTTTGAAGTACGATGTTTCTACTGGCCTTAAGTATGGAGTGATGTCACGCATCGTAGCACATAGCAGTGCTGCAGCTGCAAGCACACTTAAGTCGGCATGTGCAATACGCTTGCAAATTTGGCTGTGCAAAGTGACGACTTAACTTCCTACTTATGGATGGACAAAGATTTAAGGATTAGAGCTAAGGATATATATCCTTGTGTTCTGCAAATAATATTGAGTAGCCAATGTTGCACTATGCATCACTAAATGTATTAAGCACATTTATTGGAGTGTATTATATTTACAGCTTGCTCCAGCTTCTTCTGTAACCATTATGTCGCACTTGAAAATAACACAAAATAACACAATGCTTATAGAGCTCAAGCATACATTGTATCCGTAAGATTAACATTAGGATTAGAATTAGGGCAGGATTCAAGATTACAGTTTGGTTAAGGGTCTCAGAATCCAGGTTTAGGGGTTGGATTAAGATTAGGGTTAATGCTAGGATTAGGATTTGTTTGATGGTTAGAGCTGAGGTTAGGATAAGGTTAATTGTTATATCAGGGGTTTTATCTTTAATTTTTCAGTGGGGGAGACTGGATTTCCCATTGATGGGGGGTCACATTTTAACAAATAATTTCAAGTGTAGTACATACTTTTTGTGTAATAAAAACATTTTGCTAAATTTACATCCATTTACTGGTGATGTTCATGTCTAAAAATTCTGCAGGGACTTAACAGTTTTTGGTTTTTTTAAAGATCTGTCAAAAAAATAAGAAAATGTCAAGTGGCAAGAACAGGCCAAATTTTGGCCAGATGGGGCATCATCAGTCCCTACCCCCCCTTCCCCCCTCATTAAAGCAATAACAGCACAATTTTTAACAGCAACCCACATTATTAAAAATGTAGAGATTTTTGCATGGATGCATTGGTAACTGTCTTGTGAACTATACCTGTGAATGGTAAAACTCACACTGGGTGTTCCATTGGTTCATGCAAGTCAAATTAGGATCATTGTGAGATTGTGCTATTTCAAAATGCATAGAGACAATTATTTCATCCCAGCACTGCCATTGAATTAGGATCAGGGATCAACAAACTACATCACAACAGCTTTGACATGCAGCAAAACTTGTAATTTGTGTTTTTTTGAGACGCATTTCTTCCTGCTGATATACTGTGTACTGAAGTGTTTATAATCCGTCATTCACTCCTGTGTTAAGATTCTATTTTATTGATTTTACTTCTTAATGATATCACCGATCTACCATAAATCAATAAAACACTGCCATATTTAGAACCTCCACAAAATCTGATCAGGCAAGCACAGTACATACATGTCCATTATGTCAGTCAGTTAGCTTTGTGTATAGCTCATTCTGCATGTTGAACGATGTCATAAAAATTTGCTTACAAATTTGATGGCATTTTCTTGTTATAAAGCACAAAAATAATGTGGCATTTATGTTCATGCTTATGGCATGTTTGTGTTAAGGTCTGTGGGTTTGATTAATATAACTCTGAAAGAGAATGTGAATTTAAAGTAAACAGGAGATGAATTAAACTTGTAAACTTACTAAAAAGTATCAAACTATCATATATTTACATGTCATCAGCAGAAACAATATGCAGAAACAATATAAGGGCAAAGAAAACATGAATTACAAAAGAAATCAAAAGAAGGTCTTCCAACATAATATCTGTGTAATTAATGAAAATTTGATTTCTGAAATCATGATTTTAAAGTTCAAACATTACTATTTTCAAGCTAAAACCAAAAAACTTTTTTTTGCTTAATCATTGAATCTTTTAGGAAATACAGCAGAACCACTAAAATATCAGGATTTGCTAATAGCTGTGCTAACATTAACTTCAAAATTTTATGTCACTTAACACCCCCTCATATGACAACATATCTCTCTACCCCTTAATGTACTACATTTTTATGCCATTAAAATCTGTCAGTGATGGATACTTCCCAGCAGGAAGGGTTCATTGCATTTGGGTTAACTTATAGAAGTCAGACTCTTGGTAAATGCATGAAACCTGATGACTGAGTGGTTTTAAAGCATTTTGGTGTATCTTCCACAAATTTGCTCCATTTTTTGAAGAAAAAAAACTTCCAAATGTATACTCCCAAAATGCAGTCAAGTATTAAAAATGTTATGAGAAAGCAAAAAATAATATGTTTGAACATGACACTTTACTAATCAGCCATTTTTCCCCATGTCAAAAATGTTAGTATCTTTGGCCTGCAAAAATGTAGCCAAATAAAAGGTAGGAATCTATTGAGTGTCTATTCTTTATGAAATCACTACATATCACAGAAAATATTGATGACTTGAAATCTCTTGTACACCTTTAAGTTTGTTCACTCTTGTGAATATGGGCCTTTATATTCTGTCACACAACTCAAGATTCAAAAACACTCAAGATGTTGATGCAATAATTAACATCCTTACAGCATAGGCCTGCCAAATGCACTCACTCACTACTTTCTCAAAATACTACACATTTTTGGATAAAACCAACTCATATTCTGCACATACTTAAACTATAAGTGTAGGGCCCATGTGTGTAAGCTTATAAGAGTTGACATTCTTTCATACTGTGTACAAACAAAGCCAAGTCAGAATTAAAGATTTCCTCCAAGGCTTCTTGCCATTTCACAATTTATATTTCATATGCAGTGATAACAGCTGTTACAGCTACACTTTTGTGGGTAATGTTACTCAAAATAATAGGTATTGTCAGTCCATGTCAGCATTTTCCCCTTTTAGAAGTGTGCTTGTCAATGAAAAAAAAAAAATTTGGTATCATTTCAAAAACATTAACAAAATGTTTTAAAGGGGGATGATCCGATTTTAGTATATTGATATAATGGCCTTCACCCCAAAACCCCAATTGTAAAGTTTCGCACTGATATTTCAACCCACTTTGATGTGAGAGCTAAAAACATGATTTTGTAATCCCATAGAGTACTCTGTAAAATTAATATTGGTTGACCAAAATGGGCCACATTTTTGCTCATAACATCCAAACCAAACATCCTTTAGCCCTAAGATTTCACAGAGTAAATGAGAAAAATAGTAGCTTTCTTCAGATACCAAAATTTTGACCACTTCCGGTAAAATCTGGGGTTCTGGGGACAAGGCTATTAGCGATCGGACCGGTTTTTTTTTCTTCAAAAATCAAAAATGGTTTAATTCTTGATGCAAATCTTGTAGTTCCCAAGTCTCAGCCCACACTCAGGTATAAGCCCACATCCTTTACTGTGAAGCAAATTTTGCATATATGGGCCCCCTCCAGCTTAAACCAGAGGGTCTATGCCTTGTATAAGAACAATGGTCCACGCTTCCCATGTTCATAGTCTTTTGTGCAATATGTGCATTTGGATATGACCTCACAAGATAACTGCACTTTTCTTTCTGGACTATGTGCATATTGATTGATTAATTAGTGATATTGCTAATGCAGACATACATCCTATTACAATATGCACTGGGCTTGCATTAATAGACAAAGAATCTTTATCTCAAGAGGTGCAAAACTAAACAATCTAAAATATGTTGCCTCTTTGCATCCTTTCATTTAAGTACTTTCAGTCTCCCTAATGTTGAACTAACTTAGCACTAAGAAAATATTTTTTGATGGTTTCAGACTGTATTTATTGGAAAATTAGTAACATAATACCTTGAGAATCACACTCCTGTGACATAATAACCAGAACAATTAAGGTATAGTCTGATCAAGGGCTAACCAAGTAGTTTCTTAGTGTGCACAATACCCGGGCACAATACTTCTAGAAATGTATTTTACACTAAGATGATAAATTGAAGTTTCAGAGTCTCCAAGCATAATTATACCAATTCATATGTATTTCTCAGGTCTTATGGTGCATGGTGTGAGGTATAAAGTGATCATTTTGCCTGCCACTTTTCATCTTCTGGATAACAGAACTTTACATTTGTATATCTACTCTGGTGCTTAAAGGAATTTATTGGTATAAATCTATCGGCACATATATAATGAAATATCCCTAAATATGACGTACCAGATGGTTTTCATAGTCACTGGAGTATTCCTTGCGAAGAAACCACCATTTTCATGCTTAATTTTCGTAGCAGTAGACGAATTTGAGGAAGCCGTCATGTTACATCGCCATTTCATAAGACAGATTTTGCTGTGCAAACCATCCAACTATGTACCGACAAGTATACAGTTCACACAAATATCACAAAGATATGCATGTGTATACCATAACCAAGAAATTACAAACAGGTGTAGCATATAGAGGAATGGTATACATAACAAACACTTCTCCAGATGACTTGCTTAAAGGGATACTTGTACATTTAACACTTAGGGCACCTTCAATTTCTTGTCAAACTTAGGTTTTTGCATATGTTTGTATTGCTTTTACTGGTGTTAACCTTCACCTGAAATGAATGCAATGAAGTTTGGGGTCATTTTATTCCAATTGCTTTAGGTTGACATAACTGAAATGCATGAATATACACATCAGAACTTTGTGTAAACTAGCGGGGAGCCCGCGCTGCGCGCGGGCCCCCGCTAGCTGAGTATACCCTCTAGATCAGTATACTGGAATGTTTTCAGAAGGTACTGTATTCGACCTAATTAGTAGTCCGGACATTTAAGTCAGTCATTAAGCATGGCCAAGTTACCGAAGAATGACCCCTGGATAACCTTTGACCCCCAAATGACCCATCGAAAACATGCCCACGAACCTCGTACGACAAAACTCTACCACCACACCAAAACTCATATCCATACGTCAAAGCATGCTCAAGTTACCCAATGATGACCCCTGGATGACCTTTGACCCCCAATGACCCCTCGAAAACGTGACCACTAAACTCGTACGGCGAAACTCTACCACCACACCAAAACTCATATCCATACGTCAAAGCACGGCCAAGTTACCCAATAATGACCCTGGATGACCTTGACCCCCAAATGACCCCTCGAAAACGTGACCACTAAACTCGTACGGCGAAACTCTACCACCACACCAAAACTCATATCCATACGTCAAAGCATGCTCAAGTTACCCAATGATGACCCCTACATGACTTCATGACCTTTGACCCCCAAATGACCCCTCGAAAACGTGACCACTAAACTCGTACGGCGAAACTCTACCACCACACCAAAACTCATATCCATACGTCAAAGCACGGCAAGTTACCAATAATGACCCTGGATGACCTTTGACCCCCAAATGAACCCCTCGAAAACGTGACCACTAAACTCGTACGGCGAAACTCCACCACCACACCGAAACTCAATCCATACGTCAAAGCACGGCCAAGTTACCCAATAATGACCCTGGATGACCTTTGACCCCCAAATGACCCCTCGAAAACGTGACCACTAAACTCGTACGGCGAAACTCCACCACCACGCCAAAAACTCACATCCATACGTCAAAGCACGCCCAAGTTACCCGATAATGACCCTGGATGACCTTTGACCCCCAAATGACCCCTCGAAAACGTGACCACTAAACTCGTACGTAAAACTCTACCACCATACCAAAACTCATATCCATACGTCAAAGCACGGCCAAGTTACCCAATAATGACCCTGGATGACCTTTGACCCCCAAATGACCCCTCGAAAACGTGACCACTAAACTCGTACGGCGAAACTCTACCACCACACCAAAACTCATATCCATACGTCAAAGCACAGCCAAGTTACCCACTAATGACCCTTGGATGACCTTTGACCCCCAAATGACCCCTCGAAAACGTGACCACTAAACTCGTACGGCGAAACTCCACCACCACACCGAAATTCATATCCGTACGATTACCAAGGACGGCAAACTCAAGCCGGACAAACCCCAAAGTTGGTTTTTTTCGGTAATATAGATTTTCCCTGTAACCCTTCATATGTTCCATGACCACCTTCCTTAATATGTTAACATTCCCTACAAGTTCTCAATTGACCTAAACGTTCTCAACTGACCTAAAAGTTCTAGATTTATTGGTGGTATATAAATTTTAACTATTAAAATGATTTTTTTTAAACTAAAATTGAGGGAGAAAATGGCTGGAATGACCCAACTGACCTCAAACATGAAAATAGGACACTACTCTTCTAGGTTGCTATTATAATTATTTTTTCTTGTAAAACTGTTCTTAGCATTCAATGCAAGTCCCAATTCTTCCATTTCAGCTATGATTTGAAGGAGTGTTATATTTGCTAGAAATTAGTCTGTGTCCCTTTAAACACCACAAGGAGACTGAAAACAGATTCATCCAAATTTCATTACAAAAAATGACAGTTTCGATCGCTTGATAATCTTGATTAGACAGGACAGAAATAATGGCATATGACCTGATGGGTCCATGCCGTCCAAGTCAGCAGTAATTTAAAAATCAATTTATCCTAATGGCTGGACTTGTCCAGAAGGCTTAGTTTGGGCCCATTTTGAAATTCCCACAAACATTTTTCAGGTTGCAATTTTGCATGTTTAGTTAAAGGTAAAAGGCTGGACTCATATTTTTCCAAGGATGCCACCCTCAATTTTTCTAACAAATTCTTATTTTTTTGCATATACATAGAGGCTTCGCCCCAACACTAATCACTGTGGTTAAATATAAGCCCAATCAATGCCCTCATATACACAACTCTGTATAAAAAAAAAAAAAGTCTGGATCAGAAATTTTTTTTTACACAGTAGCCTATGGTCATGTTTATAGGTTACCACAGCAAAACAAAACATCTTTATTCATCTCACTTCAACTTTGGAACTGGGCAGCTTAGGTGACTTCTTTAATTTTAGTTGACTATTTTTAATTAATCCACAACAATTATATTTCAATCTCTGAGTCCCGCGCCTCAAAAAGATTTTCAAAACAGCATTTTTTGGTTAAGTTTTCTTCAAGTTTTTCACACCTTATACATCAAAATTTTATCATTGCCAAACATGGTCTGAGACAATAATGGATTAATAACTTGGCCTAACTATTTCCCATACTGTACAGAAGATAAATTCTGATTGGGAAAGAATAAATCTGATGGGAGAACAAAATTAAACAAATCAATGCCCAATACAACATAGAACAATCCCTTTCATTCCAATGAGTCTCCCAAAAACAAAATGGCATATAACATTTAATTCAAGAAAAGGCGTAAAGCCAACAGACAATTCCATCCACCATCTCCGACCCAGTCCTCTTAATACAGTCTCTGACCTATTAGCATTTTCTGCAATCAATTATGATATGGTCTTTTGCATATAGGAAAAACACACATGCTGACATACCTGGCATCAATCTAACACGCATAGGAGCACTGGCTATGGTTACAATGGCCAAGGACGAACTCCCTCTGCGATTCTCCTCTTACTGGTGTGCGACAATGCTAAAAGATACATGTAGCCTTTGTCCCAGAGTCTTCTAATTTTTACTTTTGAGCGATTTAACTCTGGAGAAAATGGGGTATGGAAATCAAAATGACATTCATTGAGGCAATTTGAAAAAATTCAATTGATGTTTTTGTTGACATTGCAAAGGTGATTTTGTAGACCAAATGTGGATGAAATTTAACTAAACAGGAAATGGGTGGATGCACATGCAGGATGGATGATACTTTCTGAGACAATTATAGGTCTCATCTACAAGAAACCGTTCTAGAAATGAAGCTCTCTGCACCCCACATTTGGGTTTCTGTTAGGACAGCTAGATAAGGGATGCAGCCATCATACCCTAATTCCCATCGGTTTCTTAGCAAGACAGAATGAAGGATAAGGGAAGAGGGGAGAGAAAAGTCAGAAATTGGGGTTTGGTCCTCAAACCCAGGACCCAATTGCATGTTGTGTCCTCTGTTTGAATGACACAATCACTACATCTGGTACTTGGTGCACTTTCTCCCTCAGTGCATTGGTGTTTGTTGGTGTTTGGTACGTATGTTAAATTTCAAAGTATATGATGTGTTGGGTATGGGGCTGATTTTTTTTTCTTTCACTGCATTTAGTGGCTAAGACTTTTTTTATTTCCAGTTCAATGAATACTTTTTGTTTTGCCAAGTGGGAGACTTTGTTAATCATAAGAGGGTGATATTTTCTTTTTTCCATGCCACTAGTGTTGCTAATTTTTTTTTTTTTTAACCATGCCGCCTTGATGGCTACACAAACATATTTTTATCCTAGAATGAAGCATTTTCCTAGTATTTAACTCTGATTTTTTTTCACCCTAAGATTTGTTGTTCAACACTTTTGGCAGTCATTGCATACAACAGTGTGAGTAAAAAAAAACCCTACATTCAGAGAAAAAAGAAATAACATAGTTAAATTGATTTGCTCAAATGTTTTTGGTATGGTTTATAAAGAGGATAAACAAGGCTTTCAGAAAACGTTAATTTGGTGTCCATTTGGATTTGGAGGAGAAGGTGTTACACCTATTTGCTGAGAGACTAAAAATCCTGTTGTGGCCGATTTTGGATCCAACAAAGATGCATCGCTTGCATAGAGTAACATGGTCTTCGTCAGTGATTCGAGTACAAACATTTAACCAAACAACCAAATATTGTAAACATAGAAGGTGGGAAGTAATTTGAAGGATTATAAAATAAATATCCCAGAGATTACAAAAGAAAATGCTAAGTAAAAAAATGTTAATTTCCCAATAAGAAATTCAAGATAGCTTGGTGTAAGACCACAATTTACTTTGGTTCACTAAGATTTCATGGTTTTAACCTACACCGAAACTTGGGAGCAAAAGGGAAACCATAGAAAGTTGTTGCGATTCCTCTTGAAAAAACAGCAGTGCAGATATTGAATTTTAAGTTTTAATTCCAATTTATTTACAAAAAACTTCAGCTTTAGTTCTTCTTTCATTTATGGACGCTGGTCCTGTATTTGTGCAAAATAATTACTTATAGAGATGTAAACAAAAATCCCTGAGCAGTTTCATTATGTTGATGAACTGAGACAATTGATATGGAGTGATTTTCAATAACTGACTTCTTTCTTATTGAGCAATGGTAATTTTCATTTTTGAAATATTTTACTTCTAATTATGTTACACAATAGACCATTTTATCCAAACTGATATGTTTTGGTCGATAAGAAAATCGATAACAACACGAAATGCATATGTGAATTGTCTCTGCTATAAATTGATGTGTAATGGTATACGTTGGTGTCAGCCTCTCCGCATTTTATGGCTAAAATCGGCCAAACTCAATTCTTAGGTCTCTCCCCACCGCACAATTTAACATAGTTTCTGAACCTCAAGTCCGAAAGACACCATAAAAAATTTCCGATAGCCTGTTATTAAATCCTCTGTAAACAAACCAAGCAAACATGAAGCAAAAATAACGTTTAAAAACCTTGAAGAACAAATATTTCCGAATGTGGGTTTTTATTGACTCAACTGTAGTCACACTAAAATCCGTTCATAAGACGATGAACTTAAGGCAAAATGAGGAATGAAAAATAATGATA
This sequence comes from Ophioderma brevispina, assembly GCA_023653785.1. NCBI lineage: Eukaryota > Metazoa > Echinodermata > Ophiuroidea > Amphilepidida > Ophiodermatidae > Ophioderma > Ophioderma brevispina. The sequence continues at coordinate 83,326 of JAMKCH010050901.1, forward strand.
CATTAAAACATGAGATAATTTGGGGAGAAACAAAATCATCTTCCCTCTCCTCATGCTCCAGGTATAAAATGTTCTGTTTTTGTACAAATGACCATTTTTTTTATGTGCTAACAGTCAGGTAGGCGACTGATCACATGACTAGTAGGGACTGTGACATAAATCCATGTGTTAATATTAGCACAAAAGAAACCAAAGTCTAAGCTAACTGAACTGACATTTCGTTTTGAAGAGGGTTGGCAATACATTATTGCAGTTCCACAAACACAGCTACACGCTGTCTGTTCCGAAGTATGCATGACTGTGCACGCATATACTCAGTGCCGTCTTTAGTTTCAGCACCTTGTTATGCTTTGACATATGCATGCGTTTAAAGTCAGTGCAAATGATACACCCGCATCATTAACTTCTGGCTTCATAGTCGTCAGAGTATAGGGATTTTAGTTTGGAACTACAAGTTGAACCAGTCATAAGTGGGGATTTTTTTTAAGGAAAAGTCAAATTGAAGGACAGCTGTGACTCAAGAAGCTGTCAGATGTCACTAAGATGTGGATTTCAAGAAATGGCCTAAAAGAGGTGTTAAATTCTTACTTTTTCATTGTTAGGAAATCCAAGGAATCTTATCTCTGGAGCCAAAGCTCAAATGTAATTGTGTTTGTATAAATGTACGTCTTTTGAATGGGAAAGTAATCTTAATTTTATAAACTCATTTAATACTACCAACATGCGACTAATTCCCCCCTTGATCATGTTTAAAGCTTTTTAAGGCGGTTCATACAATATGCAGATTATTGACTGACACTAACCTTTGCAATCTTTTCCACAAAATGCATCCATCTTATCAGTGGCAACACCAACATCATTATTTGGTGGCATAGGGGGACAAATGATAGCAAATAAACATTTTGGGGGCAGACGGGTAACAAAAGTGTTATTTGTGGCTCCGGGGGAGGTGTGCCAAACCCTTAATTAACAAAGCAAAACTCCTAAGTTTTGATTCATTTGTCAAGCCAATGCCATTTTCCAAACTTTTTATTATTTTATTTTAAAATTTAAACTATAATTTTGTCTGTTCTTGTCTGTCCTCACACTTGCTAAAATTTAAAGAATATTAGCTGTGGGCCACTCCATAAAAAACTTAAAATGTTAGTGACTTTTATCCACATACTACAATCTACCTGTAAACACAGACACCACAGATTGCTTAGTGGTCCTTCCAGCTCTGCTGGCAGCCGACAAAACTAACATTTGGTTTCACATATGAGGGCAAATTCTAATACACACTAATTGTGCTTCATTTTTTTTCTTGAGCGGGGGAACTGGAGTCCCCTATTCACTCCCCATGCCCCTACGGTGACGCCACTGAGCTTGTGCATCCACATGCAAGAAACATTCAAAACTACATAACATGTAAGTTGGAATTTTAACAGTAATATTCGTCCAGCAAATTCAGATCAAAAATAGCACAAAATCTATGTAAAACTTTCCCTATTTAATAGTTACTCCTTTCCCAATCACAACTGGATGCTCTCTTTGTTAATTTTGCTAACGTTAAATTAACCATTTTTTCTGATTGACAGTAATATTCACACTTAACTCATAAACCGTAACAGTAACAAGATTTCTAGCTGTTGCTATGACCTCAAATTGCAATTGTCCTATTACTACCACAAACACACTTATCTACATCCTTTTGCATAAGACCTCTCAAACAAACTATCTTTTGTTTTTTGAATTATATACTTTTGATATATCAACCTACCGACGGTAACTGACCTTGGATAGAGAAGAATATATAACTGCCGGCAATGCGTACACATTGATCTGCTACCAAATTGGGCCACCAATCAAAGCACGTTGCTTTGTACCGTATTAGCCATCTACGAAAATAAATGCTACCATCTAAGGCCCTAGCCCCCGAGCCGAGGAGACGACGGTGCACTCGGAGCATAATGAGGTCAGGGAAAGCCGCACGTACTGCGATTCATTCGCATACTTATCTGCCCATTTCCCACAAGTCAAAATTCACAAATAATCAGAGGTGTCACCCTGCGTTCCAAGACAATATTTTGATTTTGGCGGGTGGATTTCAAGTGTATTAAGGTAGTGGCAAATATGGATTAAGCAACTTGATTTTTAAACTATAGCACGACCTGTGTGAACATCCCTCGGCGATTATTGTTCCTGTTTTAATTGAACTGATTTTTAACTACAGATGCCATGTAGACTAGATTTCTAAGACAGTGTTTTTTGCATAAGCATTACTTTCGGGAACAGAATTTTTCAAGATTTTGTACATGTGTTTATTTTTTAATTGCATAAATTTTCACAGAAATCTCTAATAAGTAAACAATGAACTCCTCTATCATACATTGTGTTTTTATATATTCTTGTAACTTTTTAGTTGCGAAATTCAACAACCACAACGGGACATTAAAAGAACATGCTATATACAGCAAGCGCAATTTTACACAGTAACAGCATCACTGGCTGTTTGCAGAAAGTCATAAATTATTGAAAGCATTTAATGGTGACCTGCAAGACGAAAATGGACATCTTATTATTCATAATGGCTCCCAATTTCCACATTTTCAGCTCCACACTTCAGGAATAACGATGATGACGACCCTCCCCTTTTCGGAGGTCCAGTTCTTGTATTTTGAAGGCACTAGCAATGATCCACCAGAGAGAATCAAAATTTTGAAAGGGCAGGTTAAAGTCTGTAAAATTCTCATTCATAGTATTTTTTCCAAATGCAAAGTGTGGTAGCACTATTGGGTGAAAGAAAACAGCATTGTTGGAAGATTATAAATCATCCATTCAATTGCCATGTTTGTAGTAAGTGTCTGTACGGATAATAATTACAAAACATCATTTTTATCCTTGTTCATTTGTTTCCGTTTTACTCATTGTGTATATAGGATATACTTTTTCAAGACCTGCAAACAGCCAAGTTTTTTAAGATTTTCTTTTTGTTATTTTCTGATTATCAAATCACTGATAGTTCTTTTAAATTTTTAGATTTTTGGATATTTTCTAAATTTAACTATTTAGAAAAAAATGCTGCCACAAGGTTTTGATTTGGGTAAAATACTTGGTTTTCATTTTCGAAATTAATAAATAAATACAAGAAATGTAACAAATTATTAAAAACAGCTAAGCATTCGATCCATCAAATATACATGTAAATACATGTTTTTTTTGAATTTGGAAACTATCAGTAAATTTGTACATCTCATAGGCACTGTCAAAAACCCAAATTAAAGGTAACCACCCACACCTAAATATAAAAGCATCATGTTAAAATGTCAGGCCCTATTTGAATCAACAATGCCAAACATCCTAAGATGTTCTAGTTTCTTCCTCTCAAGTACCAAATTGGCCAACTTATAACCGGTGTAATTTATATGAATATGGAATAGCTATGCTACTTGCAACATAAATTGTGTCAAACACTGTGTGCAGTTGTGTGGGCGGATCATAAGATACTAATTTTTGTATTGCATAAGATTTCAGAAGTTAAATGAAGCTTAACGACAATACTAATAGTGGATATGGCCAAATACCAGCATGTTGGGCACATGAATATATCAAGGCACAGGGCATATGCATCACAGTAGTAAATTTACATGTTAGTAAAAGCGGAGGATTGTGCCGGAAAGATCAAATGGTAACAATTGTGGCAAGACGACTGTGTGGGTGTGGTGGTGTGTGAGAGTGAACTTTCCAGAGATACTTTGTGGGGGTATTTACAAGTATGGGCATATTTTGCATAATGGAGTACCCCCCACAGTGCAGTGTTTTAAAATGGTCTAAAATGACATTGTGAGCTTAAAAAAATATGAAAGAAAAACACTCTCTCTGTGTTTCTGCATGTTTTTGTGTGTTATTTGTTGGGGTGCCATCAACCCCCACAGAGACACACACACTATTTCAATGGACCACACTCCCATAATGCATTGCTACACTAAAAGTCACATTCCCACAATGCATTGAAATACGAATTATATACCACACAATGCACAACCACAAATACACCCACAATGTAGCTGTTGTTGGTATGTGTGTGTATGTGTACATGCATGCATACGTGTGTGTTGTATGTTAAAAATACAATTTAGAACTGGTACGTTATAGAAGATTTGTTGATATGGCAGTATATTTTTCAAATGTTTTATACTTGATTTAGAGAATAAAGGTATGATTTTGGGAACCGGTACTCTCTTTACGACGAATTGAACCCAAGGCGATACCATTATTTTAAGTGGAAGAACGAGGCCGGAGCCAGAGCGAGTTTTCCACGCAAAAATAATGGTGTCGCCGGGTTCAATTCGTCGTGAAGAGAGAGTTCACCGGGTTCCAAAATCATACCTTTATTCTCATATCTTAAACAGCTTTATCATTTAAGGTCATCTTTAATCCAATTTCGCGATGCTTTACGGCTTAAATACAACAAGAAAGTACTGCTACCACCCAGTGGAAAAACAATTCGACCCAACACGTTGATGCAACGATCTACGCAACGAGACGCAAACGGTTGGCACAGTTGCGCGCGAGAGAGAAACGTAGCAAAACGCGGTATCACGCGAGCGCTTCAACCTAAAAATAACATCAATACGCAGCGCGTACTACCTGGGTTCAATTAAAAATTGAACCGGGCATCAGCCAATGAATTGCTTACATTTTCACAGCTGATTAAGAAAGCATATATACTACTATGTATTTCAACAACAACAAAAATAGTTCCATCTCATTGTGTGAGTACAAGAAGGTCGTAAGTCCAATAGCTGTCAGTGATGCATCTGTGTGCTGCATGTACTTAAAGATCCTTAATTTTTATCTTTCCTTGAGTCAGTGGCTCTTGAATGGTTCTTCAGGTGACTTGGTACTATTACCAAGGCATCCAGAATGCAAAGCCATACATGAACAAAATTGTCAAAAACTACTAGTGCTTTTAAATAATGTTAAACTGTAAAGATTTTGATCCAATCAGTTTTATCCTTGGGTAGTTTTCCTTATTCCTCATGTTCTTCTAGTTGCAATGTAATTTCAATCAGGTGAAGGCACCCAGTAATAACAAAAGCAAAGCTGCTTCTGTTATTTTCTTTTCCATTTTTTCATTACAACATTAAAAAATTATGACTATGTCTCTTTACTCTCCACACCCATATAAAATATGAACTGGGTTAAGACTTTCAGTGCTTGAATGTTAGAGTTTATCATTACATACACATTTTAGGGAGCTCTCTATTATTAAATTACTAGTTGTTTTGCACACTATGCTAAGCCACAACAGTACCTTAAATTATCTAGGTTACTAAAATCATGATTGCTAAAGGCCTAGTCAATACGGCGTGCCTATGCATACGGTAATTCCTTCCACCCATCCATCATCTGTATCTTACTCCAAGACACTTAAACGCTTCTTGGAAATTCAATTGCCGTACAAATGCTAATGCACTGCACCAATATTACCCTCTATGTTTTTCAACAAAAGTGATTTGACTCCAATCTGGGGCATACAATAAATACACACGATTAGGTTTTAAAAAATCTGTGCGTTTTTTTAACCCTAACCCACCGTACCAGCATGCATCAGTAATCATGACATAAATTTTGCCAATGCTTGCATGATTTTGTCTCTTATTTTTTCAGTCGGGGGGGGGGGGGGGGGAGTTATTTTGGGGGACTTTGACTTCTACTTTCCCACTTTAAGTAGACATGAGTGATAGTGGACACATTAGGGGGACGTCAGTTCCATCGATGGGGATACATTTTGACAAAAAAATTGTTAGTACAAACTTGTTGAGCAAATATTGATTATATTAAAACATTATGTTGGTAAATTTTTCTACTCATCTACTGGTGTTCCTTGTCTATTTTTCAGCCAATTTCTTCTAAAAATTCTAGCAGGGACTCAACAGAGAGGGGGAAACGTTACTCGGCAAAATGGGACAAATGTTTCAGTAGGGGACAGACCTAATTTTGTCCAGATGAAAGGACCCCCCAGTTCTCCCCACCCCCCCTGAACAAAACCATTCCTTGCTTGCATGGGAGACTAGTGATTGATAGTGAGATAAAAAAAAATCATTTGCGACACATACAGGCTGACCAATAACCTCAAGAAGATTTTAAAAAAAATACCTGATTTTTGTATGCATTGCCTGCTGGGGTGGACAACCTCTAAGAAAAAGAACCAAAATATTACTGACCCAAGCCAGCCATGCAATCTCTCAAAAGATTAACATTGTACAACACACAACTGAATCTCTCTCTAAAACTTATGCGATGTGGCAACCAGCTGGGCAACTAGCTCTAAAAAGATCCAATAAACCAAATTGATGATTGTGTGCCTCACTGAAGTAACCAACTCTCAGAACCATAAAGTGCTGCCCATGTCACTAAAGCAATTATGCTTTGCACAGAAAATAGTAAGCAGGGTAATACCTGACAAGCCAGGAATTTCATATGCATGCCGGTCAGGAAAATATTCATTTGCTTGCCGAAACAAGCCTGTGGGGAACTCGTCCATATAAGATGGTAGGGAGAAGGGGGTTAAAAGCTCAGGAGAAGGGGGGTGTGTGATGTGAGAAGACATCGCACTTTCTTTTCAAATGGGATTCTTGTCATTCTTCGTTGTGATTCTCATAGATATGATATATTTATACAAAGGATCGTATCAACCGCCGTCGTAAACCAAAAACCAATATATTTGTGACTCCACAATTCAATCTGACAATTTAATTGGCGATTTTAATATATTCTGAACTTCTTGTATTCATTTTCAACAGTGTAATGGCTACGTCTGCTGGAATTAGAAAAACAATTTAAGAATATTGAGCTGCTTTAAATTTGATCAAACGTGGACACAGCTCTGATTGGTCCCGGCTATAGATGAGGAATGCGATGAAAATGAAATCATAATCACGAAAAGGGGCCTCTTTTTTCTATGACCAGACGGTAACAGAACCTGAAATGGCAAGGAGGACTCTCAAATAAAGGGTACTAATATTAATAGGAAAGTTGTTCTATATGATGGTTAATGTTTTAGACCAAGTTAGAATCAACAATAATTAAGGTTGCATTTTCTTAACAAATATTTGGCAATATGTTGAAATGCATGTGTGTGTGTGTTTTATGTGGCGTGTGCGTGTATGTGTAAGGGTGTGTGTATGTGCATATGTGTGTGCATAAAAAAAGTTGATATTTTGTAGCATTTTTATTTATATTTTAGCATTATCAGCATGTGTGTCTAATCTGATGTACAAATTTGATTTTTATAAATAAATTACAGCATGGTGATCTTTGGGACTTTGTGATACAAGCATAACACTAAAACACAAGATAGGAATCAAATGAAGTTTTTAAACTAAGATTTTTTTCAAGAATATTTAGTGAACCTTAGATGAATCAGAAGGTGCCAGATTCACAAAATGAACCTTTATGAAATGCTATGTATATGATCAGAAACAAGAAAAACTCAGTAAAAATCGCAGTGACAACCCCAGTCTTTAATGTCTCCAATGAAAGAAGTATAATTCGAACCAAAAGATAGCTTGTTAATTTTTTCTTTTGGAAAGCTTTTACAACATAAATAAGGTGTAATGTGCACGCACGACTTGTAATAGAAAATGGCTGCATTAATTTGTCTTGGAAAAGATGATCACAAGTTTGCAAATTTCATCAATCACCTGCTCAGAGTGAAAAGCCTTGTGATGTGGCAGTTGCAATCACATTGATCCATTCTTCTACATGTATATTCATAATCATACCTGTGAAAAAGTAGTTGTAAAGGTTCAAACTTGCGACACTGTTTGAAGCAGTGAGAACTGGTTGAAATACATAAACAGTATTGAGGTAAAAAAGAATTTTGTTTCCAGTAGGCCATGCAGGTTTTGATTTTTCAAGCCATTTTAACTGCATTTCTGTTTTTATTTTTTTAGACCAAAATGTCTTGGAGAAAAAAAATTCATTTCTAAATAAAAATAAATAAGTAATCTCAAAACTTAAATGGTTTGAAACCTTTTGGCTTACCATTTGGTGTAATTTTAATTTAAATTTATTTTTAAATAAATAAAAACAAAATAAAAATACATATTTAATTTTGGTTTCTAGGCTACCTACTGGAAACAAACCCATTTTTTTGGCCTGATCTTGATTTGCATCTATATTACCAATTTCATTAGACGTTACAGTTTTAAATTTTTATATCAAGCAAATTCTGTCCATTCCAAGTTTGCAAGTAAATCGTAACAGAGTTTAATTTTTGAAATGATGGACATGATGGGCAGATTATAGGATTACTGTAAAAGTGAACGCCACATTAATTTCACATTTCACACACTTCTCAACTAGGTTCACATTAAGTACAAAAATGTTTATTTTATGAGTTAGGTCTATGTAGGAAAGCTGAAAATATCAAATTTTTAAAAAACAAGCAAAAATGTTTTGAAATTGTAAGAGTGAAAAAAAATTAATCTTGCAAAATTTATTAATTTTACATTTAACTATACACAAAAATAGTCCTACTCATAACACTTGAGGTATTAAAAACCTGTGGGAATTATATCACCTAGATATAATATGTTTTTGCAAGCTTCTCTAATTTGTTTTCATTATATTAATAATAACCCAAATCCAGAAAGCCAATAACAACTCACTTATTACAAAAGCACTGATAAAAAAACATGCGACTCTACACAGGAAGAGAATGACAACCTGATAAGATGCTGACAATTGTATCTTAAAGGCAAATTTTTACGGGTGACAAAGACAAGTGCTGGAACGGTGTAAAATTACACGGCATCCAACAAAAGTTGAAATAGAGAGCCAGAAATGCATTCACTGAAGCCCAAGATGTCCACTGTCTACTTTGACTAGCCGTAGCCAATTCAACATGGAGAAGAGTGAAAGAGCAATATCATCATATACAGATTCATAATAATAGTTACAGTAAGGAAAAGCAACAGAACAGATTCGTCATCTTCACCACAGAAGGTTAAGCAGAAGGTGTGAGAAGGTAATCACATTTAAAAGTCTCCGGTGGACAATGATCCTTCAAGTCAAACACTTTACCTCTTTTTTAATCATCGGGCTGGTCGGGAGAAGATCGCACTGCGACCTTCTATGCACCAGCAATTAAGCCTGGCTTCATTACAAACCAAAGGTTGAACTCCTTTCCGACCTGCCATAGCCCACGGGAGACCAATTATATCTAACTGGTGGTTTTCGGACAGAATACAAGACACAGGGCGGAGACAAATTGGGAGATTTCCGAGATGCTTAAAACTGACTTGAGGGCATCAAGCCACTTTTTCTAATCAAGAGAGGAACAACGGACGGCGGAATTGTGACGAGGTAATGGTAATTTATCATCGTGTGGTCCGATAGGGTTACAGAGGTTAACGATGCCAACGGCAGAGTGCAGGGCTCTATAAACACCTTGACTGCATCTGTAGGGAACAAAGTTCCATATCGCATCACATTCTGTTGAACTTTGCACTTCATCCATAATGATGATGATGTAACTTATATTTAGGCCGCTTCAGTCATTCACGTAGTTTAATGTCTAAAAATATATAACCAAAACTTTACTAAAACGTGACTTACCCATGGACCAAACATTAACAAAATCCAAATTGCCTTCTATCTAATTAGCAGTATTTTTAACAGCCATGCAAGTACATATTACCTGTTATGGGTCATCATGTTTACCTCTTTCCCCACCAATCTCTTTGTAAACAAGTTGAATTACCTACAAATGGGTTATATAATGGCGTCAAAGCAAGTAAGTTTGTTCCTGTCTTGAATTTGGAATTGACAGCTCCCATTATCCATAGCTTTGCACTTGTTAAGTCCTCAAGGGTCTCTCGTTGACCTCAATCCTTTTTATGCATGCTCCAGATGTATTATTGGAATCTTACCTGCTTTTCCCAGGGATGGTCATCAGCAAAAGAAGATATCAGTAGTTTCCCACAATGCATTGCTTCCAATGGAAATTTTGTACAGGTAGTCATGTGAATCGTTAGAGATGAAACATTCCTTAAATGCAAGCTTGTGATCAGTACTGTCAATTTTTCCATGTTTCATCTCTAACGATTCACATCAGTAGCTGTACAAAAACCTCCATTGGAAGCAATGCATTGTGGGAAGCTACTGAAATCTTCTCTTGTCATCAGCTATCGCCCATATGGACAAAACTCGCGCAGGAGTGTTTAAAAGCAAAAGCCTCACAAATCACATTTTTTTAGCCCAGATTGGATGAAACATGCTGGTCTCTTACACAATACATAGTCACCAATGGAAGGTTAACAACATACATCTGGAGCAAAAGTCTACTGCCCAAACCTTTAAAGCAACTTCATTGACAAGCAGATTATCAAAAGGATGAGCATCCACTCAAGAAATTGTGCTCCCTAGGTTTTGAAAAATTGACCTAATATTACCTCTGACTCAAGACTAAGAGTTGAACTTGACCTAACTTTTGTTTAGATTCACCTATGGTGTAAAGATAACCCCTACTCACATTAATTTTCAAAATATTGCACTTACAATAGGTAGACAAAGGCTTACTATTTCAATCTAATCCAAAGGTTCCCACAAAAAAAAGTCTTCAAAGGTTAAAATATTCCTATTGGTGTAATGGGGTCAAGAAAAAGTACACATATCAAATATCATATGTATGATCATCCCTTCTTTGCTTCCTAACACTTTTCTGCAACAAGCTCTCAGAATTACACTGTGCATAATATAATGTCCCCACCAAATATTGTGCTCAATTAAGAAGTATGCATTGTACTGTTAGTGAACTTAAGGTTCATTGTGTTGAAATCCCATTGAAGTCCATCAATGTTTGTTGATACAGTAACAAGTATGTCCATGGTTAGCATTTGGTCTAAAATGTCTCCTAAATGACCCCCTGATGACCTCTAACCCCACATGGTGAGGTCACATGTACACCCCTACCCAAGGCTCATTGTGTCCAAGTCCCATTGAAATGCTTCACAGTATGTTGATTGAATCTCCCTCTGTTTAACAACTTGACTTAGCATATTTACCACAAACACGCACAAAACTCATTGCATAGTCCTCATCCAAACTTGTTCTGCAGGAACAATTCGAGGGTTGACAAACAGAAGGACGTAACTCAAACTAAAAAGAAATATTAAAAGTGCAACGAGAGATTTCACATATCAGGTGTGCCTAAAAAATCGAAAGTTCTGATTTTTGCCCTGATGTAAAGCTTTCCATCAAAAATATCCCCATCTGAAAGGATTAAGCTGAGAAATGTTTCTTTGGTACAAAAATTGTGCAATTGTGCAATATAGGAGCAAATACGAAATTCGGCCTATGTTTTACATTGAAATATAAGCAAATCAAAATCACCCTTTTTCTCTCTTTTAAGACATTTCTGTAGCATAATACAAGGCAAGAAATCTATTGAGTGTCTAATCTATATGAAATTACTATTATGACACAATATTTGGGTACCTCAAAATCTCTCGTTGCACCTTTAAAGAATTTCTTTAATTCTGCTGTTCATAATTAAAACTTGTTCTTTGTTTATATAATGTTTGCTTACAGTACCATATATGAGCCTTATGAGATGTTTACATTTTGAGTAATGAATAGATTTGCTTAGTAGAAAATATTAAACATCACATTTCTCAAAAGCAGTATTACAGCAGAATTAAAGAAATTCTTTAATATTTCTTTTCAGTTTGAGTTACGTCCTTCTGTTTGTCAACCCTCGAATTGGTCTTGACTATTACCTAGCCGGTAATAGCAGTACATGTACATATCAACAAATAAAAAAAAAAAAAAAAAAAAAATTGTGTCCAAGTCCCATTGAAATGCTTCACAGTATGTTGATTGAATCTCCCTCTGTTTAACAACTTGACTTAGCATATTTACCACAAACACGCACAAAACTCATTGCATAGTCCTCATCCAAACTTGTTCTGCAGGAACAATTCGAGGGTTGACAAACAGAAGGTCGTAACTCAAACTAAAAAGAAATATTAAAAGTGCAACGAGAGATTTCACATATCAGGTGTGCCTAAAAAATCGAAAGTTCTGATTTTTGCCCTGATGTAAAGCTTTCCATCAAAAATATCCCCATCTGAAAGGATTAAGCTGAGAAATGTTTCTTTGGTACAAAAATTGTGCAATTGTGCAATATAGGAGCAAATACGAAATTCGGCCTATGTTTTACATTGAAATATAAGCAAATCAAAATCACCCTTTTTCTCTCTTTTAAGACATTTCTGTAGCATAATACAAGGCAAGAAATCTATTGAGTGTCTAATCTATATGAAATTACTATTATGACACAATATTTGGGTACCTCAAAATCTCTCGTTGCACCTTTAAAGAATTTCTTTAATTCTGCTGTTCATAATTAAAACTTGTTCTTTGTTTATATAATGTTTGCTTACAGTACCATATATGAGCCTTATGAGATGTTTCCATTTTGAGTAATGAATAGATTTGCCCTTAGTAGAAAATAGTAAACATCACATTTCTCAAAAGCAGTCAGTCTTACAGCAGAATAAAGAAATTCTTAATATTTCTTTTCAGTTGGAGTTACGTCTTTTCTGTTGTCAACCCTCGAATTGGTCTGAATACCTAGCCGGTGGTAATAGCAGCAGAGCAGAGAAGTACATGTACATGTACATATCAACAAATAATAACACACGCGCTGCCAAAATTTGTAGCTTTGTGTGCTGCTTGGTAAATTACCCCTACTCTTTGATATGGTGTTTTGTACACTTAACAGCACTTACAGTCAGAATGGTGTTTAATGGGGTAATTAAAATAAACTACAAAACAGCACACACTGTTTTATAATAACTACGGTATACCCTGTGCTGTTTGTGCACTTCAAAAAATGACTCAAAATACAGTGAGTGCAGATTTGTAGTTTCACGTAACCAATCACAACCCTGTGCTCTTCGTTAGTTCAATTGTATCGCTCTTGACTTTTTCCGCCCTTTACTTTCCTGATTGCACAAAAAGCCTGTCCTGTTTTGTGCTCTCGAGTAATTTTTTGTTGAAATTTGTAAATTGTGATTTTCTGCAAATCATGCCATGCTCATGCAGGGTGTTAGCAGCAAGAGTATTTGTCAATATCTACTGTAGATAGCAAATCAAGGAATGTGCGCAGCAACACAGTAGAAAACATTCTGATGACTTTCAGATATTGCTATCTACTGTAGATAGCAAAACTGTGTCTACTCTGTTACAATCTATTGTAGAAAGCAACTTAGGACATTTTCATATTAAATTTGTGAATTGAACAGAGGATAGTTATATATTGCCATCTACTGATGACTGCAAACATTTTTTAGAATTTTTTAAATATTAGCATCTACTGCTGAAAGCAGTTTTTAAAAAATTCTGACATTACAGAAAGCAAAATTTTAAGAAACAAATTAGACCATCATATGCCAAAGAAACATATTCTCAGGGCAAGAAAAAATGCCTATTTCCATGCAGATAGTCACATTTCCCATAGGTTTCCCACCATTTTTTATGTATTTCTTTGTCTGAAAAGTCAAAATTTCCCTCCAAATGGACCAATTTCCCAGGAAGGAGCTTCCTAGATTCCCCACTTTTTCCCACCAACACGTGTCCATTCTCTAAGGAGAATGGACATATAGTGGGTGCTATAACGTACAAATCATGATCTTTTTAGGCCTATATAGCAAGATTCTCACAATTAATAGCTCTCGCAGCTCTTGTCCCTACTTATAAGTCAAAATTGTGTCACCACTGCTTAAAATTTCTCTAAAAATAAAAGAGACAATTTGTATAGGGTCAAACAGCTGTGAAAATAAAAGAAGATAAAGCTGATAGGTTTTGCAAGTCTAACAAAATCTATACCGAGCTTTCAACATGCAGAAAAATAGAAAAGATCTATATAGAATTGATTCTTTGCCAAAGAAACTAAACTGACAAAATAATGAGATGTTTGGTATGTGTAGATTTGATCCCCCTATTAAAATTGACATTCCATGCTAAACAGGTCTAGATAGGCATTTTCCTGATATCATTCCATCGTCCATTTCATTTACATCTGCATGGTGGTAATGTTTTAGTTCTTTGAAAAACTATTGAAATAATTTCATTAAATATAATTATTTATAAATAGGGAGAGGTCTCATTACCCATTTATAAGAGGCAAGTCTCATTACCACCAGTCCATTTGAGAGCAAGAAGGTCAGATACTATTAGTTATTAGGCGAGTTTTGGGGTGATACGGATTATATTTAGTCGAGGAGTCTGTATAGGGCGAGGGCACAGCCCGAGCCCAGATACAGAATCCAAGACTAGATATAATCTGTGTCACCTCAAAACTCACCTAATAACAATTTTATCATACCCAAGCAGAACAAAATAAGCACAAACATAGGGCCTAAGAAAATTCTAAGGGTGATTCACAAAACAAACAATACTTACTGTAAATTAACCGTTGGCCTATTGTTTTAAATGAGTGCAAGGGTGATGAATTTTCAGCGACAAGAATCTTTGAAAATAAGCAGCCCTAAAAATCATCTTCTTCTGATTCACAAGCAAAATTATTGATCTATTTTAAAGTCTTTTAGTGTATGTGAGAGCGATTATGCTGAAATCTTGTTCCAACCCGGTTCAACAATGCTAAAAATCGCTAAATTAGAGCAGTGATTACGTCAAAAAATTAACGCCAAATTTTCGGATTTGTGTTGTCATGATGCATGGTCACGCATGTGCAGTTCCTAACTGACATGATACGGACGTTGAGACGCACTCCGAGGGGGTGATACGGGATATATCTAGTCAGTAAATTGAGGTGATTATCCAATGAAAATCGAGGGATCTAAATGATGGTATGATAAACTATGTGCTGCCATGTATTAAAATGACTGATTTATCTTTACTTGAGTCAGTGGTTAGCTCTCTTGAACTGATTCTTCAGGTGACTGCATCACCTGAAGAACCATTTCAAGAGCCACTGACAAAAGGCTTGGCATAATAATATGTTTGGTGAGAATTTCTGGCACATGGCAGCTATTGCACTTACAACCTTCTTGCATTCGCATGACAGTATGTGACCCTACTATGAAGGCAATATATTCAACAGTGGGCCAATTAAATGAGAAAATGTTATTTTGGCCTGCAAGACCCAATATTTTAAATAATTTTCAAAACAAGTTTCTTCTACAAATCAATACTGACACAATTTTTGGGAGATTCATTAGAAAACATTTTTCCTCCTCCTCCTCCTCCTCCTCCATTACTTTTTCTTGTACATATAGAATGAGGCACTTACATGTATCTATTTTATACCCACTACTTCACTAGTTGAGAAGACTGGGTTCAGATGCAGGAACACTGAAAGTTCATGTTTAGCATATTCTTGTTATAATATTGTGTAAAATCACCTACTTTTATTTTATTAATATGAATCTAAGAATTTACAAAATCTTGACTTTACTTGTTAAACCATGTCACCCACTGAACAGATTTCCCCCTCGTGGCCTAACTTAAAATAAGTAAATTCAATTTGATTTGCTTGAAGTTCAAAGTGACTTTATATACAAGAAATTGCAAAAAAGCATTTTTTGTATTGTAGGAGAGGCTATATAGCTCAAATATATAATTCTTATTCAGTGGGCGTGGTTTATCATGTTAACAAGAAATTTGATTGGATTAGGTCAAAGCTCCGCCCATCCATTACTAGGTAATAGATGGATAGTGCGTGCAGCAATTACGCGGTGTAGTCGAATATATGACTCGCGCAAAGGGCGCGTTTATACTGCGTCGTGCATTTCGCCTTGGTACGCAAATGCAATTTACGCAGCGTGACGATCACCGCGCGATGACTTTGCCGGCATCCACCACTCAAAATATTGGATGCCCATCCATTATGACACCATCTAAGATGGCCAAAACAAAAAATCTCATCTTTTATTCTCTAATTCTGTCTACTGAAATTTGCTCAACCACTTCACACGAATGTCATTCAAGTGGCCATTAAAATTGTTTCAACTATTACAATGCTGCAGCTCTTACAGCAGTCACCAGTATGCACTCATGACCTGTTTGATTTGCAATTTGATTTTCAAAATGCTTTTACAAGCCACTTGCTCAAATCAATTCACCATGACGCACCCACTGTCCTGCCATAAAAACAATTAGCAATGAAAACACTTGAGCTATTAAACATGTCAATTGATTAACTGGTTAGCAGCCGTCCTAACATTTGTAAAATTCATCAAGTACCGTCCGTGGCCTCTTCTACATATTCTGGTCATGCCAGCGCCTTCCAAATGAAATTCGGAAGGTTTAACAAATGCAATTTCCATGTGATGGAGCCTGATCTTTCAAAGAATTGATGCAGTCAATGAATATGGTATACACAGCATAGAAACACTAGGTTGCATCCACTTTGGAACTCGCTAGAGATCAAACAGGTGATTGCCCCACACTGTTACCCTAATCAGAGCTTTTTAGCACTGAATAGTTGTGAGAGACTCATTACTTTACACACCGTCTCTGTTATTTGTACTTTAACACAATGATGCTTTTTATTAAAATGGAATTTTACCATTTTGATCAAATTAAGTGTTAGCATTCAGGTACAGTCTTCTGTAATCACATGCGAAAAAAATGAGCTTTAACACTTTTCAACACTCCTTGATCTACAACTTTGACGCCCCAAAAACTACATAGCCTCTAAATGAATGTTGTCAGTATTTCCATAGCAAGTATCATCAAATTAGTTTGTTCATAATTATACTGCATCCACGCACTCAAAAAGACAAAATGATGTTTGTGATATTATAAAGTTGATTCTTTACTTATTAGCTCCCAGGCTAGGACTTATCAAAGATTATTCTATATGCATGGGCAAAGCTTATTTTTGCAAGACACCTGTATTACCCCATGTATAACCTTTGCCCTTTGACGCAAATAACCCACAAACCATGAGCGACGGCAAATCAGATGTGACAAGGTGGGTTCAAGAAACTAGGTCCTAGAAATGCTGAGCTCAGCACTCCTCTTACACTAAGTCAATCCCTATTGCTGAATATGAGGGGGTGGATATCACATGTATGAAAAGACGAAGAGAAACATTTGTTTTTAACTGGCAATGTCTGGTTTATTACTTAAACCCAACATTTTGACGGGCAAGTGGTGTTAATCACAGTCCTGCTGATGAGTGACGAACGATCCATTTGGTTGTGAAAAATCTCCTTATCTTCCGCTTGAGTAAAAATTCTCAATGTTTCAGTGTTCAGTCTTCATGTATGAGTCCCTTTACAAAAAACGGTCTCACAGCTATTATGATGGATTACTGATTTTTTGCAACAGCAACTGCAAGGTAATGTCAATGCACACAGCGACTACATGCCTGCATGGCTGACTGGAAGTTCTTTTACACTGAGCACATATCATGCCCCTCAACTGCCAATTTATAATTGGCTGCCTCAGAATTTCAATATTATGGATCTTTGAGTCATTTTTTTCATTACTGTTCGGCTCCATGTCCTGATATTATATCGCTGATTGACTGGAAGATTTAAGAATCTACATATTTTGTCTCATCATAAATTCGAGTGTGAAACATTAGCTGCATTGGACTTAATTGTTTCAAAAGTATGTACAAAAGGAGGAATGGAGACTTTTGTTTTAATTAAAAGTTGAGCAATGTTTATTTTACAATGCACTTGTCAAATATGTCAAGAATAAGAGGTATTAAAAGCAATAAATTTTTTCAAATATTTTTGTCTCATCATTTTAGTTTTCTCCCCCCCCCCAAAAAAATAGGTTTTGTCTGACATACTTGCAAGCTTAAAAATATGGAGTCAATTTTGCCGTATATACGATGAGCCATTTTTTTAATTGTTGGAAAAGAAAATAAATGCATGCATACACATGTGGAGTCATTTCTGCTGCATAACCCATGCAATGAGGCCATTTTTCTCTTTATCAAAAAGAATGTGGAAAAAATTGGCAGCAAAGCAGCTAATTAAAGGGGCCCAACAAAATTCCACATAGTGATTTGCTCATTTTCTATAAAAAATAATAAATACATTTAAAAATTTTGCCAACTCTAACTCTAAGTATGACAAACTTTTTTGCTTAAAGAATAACAAAAAAGACCACACCAAAAAAGCCACTTTGTTAATATTGTTAAGCACACAAGAATGCAAAGGTATGATGCATACTAAAAAAGTAAACTATTCCTAATTATTAAATTTACATTCAGCTTGTTTTCCCCAAATATATTTTCCTGGTAGATCACCTCATTTAATACCAAATGTACTTTCAGTATTATTTTAATATGTAAATAAAAATACAAATATCACCAGAAAACAAATAAATTTAGAAGAAAACTAGTAGAAAAAGTAGTAAACATAAAAGTAAACAACAAGTTTCTCCTACCCCTGTTCCTCCATCATCTCCTCATCTCAATGCCACTTAAGCTCCACTGTTTCTCTCGTGTGAGCAAGGATCTCCTGGTTGGGCTTCTTGTTCAATATCGCCTCCATCTTGGCAATCTCTTCTCAGACTTATAGTCACTTCGCACTGCGGTTTTTTGCGAACGCGCAAAGTTCGCGCTGTACGAAGCCATTTGTTCCACTGCCCCTGGCCGTGGCCAGGCCCACACGTTAACATGATGGGCTAGACAGCTTAGCGAGTAGCTAGCTCGCTCGCTACAGTCTGTGTGTGTTTGAGTGCCTGGCCTGCTAGGCCTGCTTGCTGTTTGCTTGCGTGGGTGAGTTCTTCTGGTAATCGGTACCTGTGCATGTGCGATGAAAAATAAGTGAAAAGTGGTTTACACTTTGATGAAATCAGCAGGTGAAGGGTTAAGTTATCTGGGAGTTGAATTTTCAATATTTCACAGGGCTCTCTCAGAGCTTCATACACTTGTGGTTTGAAATATTGAAAGAAACCAATTTTTACACTTGTTTCATTTCAGTAATTAGGACCCATTTTTATTGTCCCATTTATAAGTCATGTATGGATTAGTAATACAAACAGTTACATGTTTATTACATCGATGGATCATAATAAATGCATAGAAATTCTTAATACTGACGTTTAACTTTTTGGGTAACGGTATGTTTGTGCAAATTCATGACTGCTGACAATTAATATTAAAAATCCAAATAACAAACAAACATCCATATTCGCTAAATCATATTTACTTCAAGTCAAAACACATTCTGTCCAAGAATTAAGGTAAACCACTGCACCTGATCAGTTTATTAATCCATAAAACTTGGTTATATTTTAAATATCTCTCATTTGGTTAAAGTATTGTTTTAAATGATATCAATTTGTAATTGGGGATTTAAGAGTATACAATGTATGGCTCTCTAATTTAAAAACCTTTAAAATGTTAATCATCACACATTTACATATTTCAAGACTACTTACTTGTGTTAAAAGATGAATAAATAATGTGAGGCATTTCCTTCATCCCAGAAGTATAACTAGAATTTCGCGGTTCTCGGCTTTCGCGCTCGCTATATTCAAAGATATAAGCCTGTGCCGCCCCATGACCCTTGACCCGGGCACTACTTGATTCTCATGCAACATATGCAGGGATCGCATGGTGGCACCTATACAAAATTGGTTTCCTCAATTGAACTTCAATTTTTCAATTTAGAATATTTTTACATTTTTAAGCCATTTTTCAACTTGACCTCACATGACTTTGACCTTTGAACATGACCTTTGTCCTCATCAACATATGAGGGATCCCATTGTGCACCTATGACAGAAGTTTGTTACAATTGCGTTAAACTTTTCAATTGAGGTCAATTTAAAAAAAAAACTTAACAATTTGTGACACACACATACACACACACATCCACACACCCACAGATACCACATTACATACAAACGCCAAAGGATTGCTATAGTGGTCTGCCAGCTATAGTGGCGGCCACAAAAACGGAAAAATACAAAAACCAGTACAAGAAATGCACTGTGTTTTATCAAAGTCATCACCCAAATTGTGTAATGAATAAAGCCCTTGTGAGTAGTGATGTCAAAAACCACTGAACAGTCACTGTACTGTTAGACATGAGAATGAGCAAGCTTAGTGGCAGTGTCCATGGAGGCACATTGTAGATTCAAGCACCCATGGTCAAGCACTCACTTTCGCTATGACTACATCATAATTATCTTCAAATCTGAATATTTTCAGCAAAATTATAGTTTTTACTTGGCTTTAATTCCATTTTGTAAAAAGCAATGACCCAGCCACTTTGACGTTTTTAAGTCTGGAGGTTGGAATGAAAACAGCCGAGGTGAAATAATAAACTGACGGTACAACAGTTTTAATAAGTAATTACTGTTGTTGTAACCTGTTATAAGCGGCTATCGTTTCAGGCAACTACAAATTAAGACACTTCATTACAATGTGCGTAAAGTCGCAGTCAGCACTTTGATCTTAGAAGCATACATAAGCCAGCAAAAGTGAATTCATAAATCAATAAACTTGATTTTGACATTAATATTTGGACATTTGGTTTGCTTTTCTACTGCAATTACAGTATTTAAACTGCTAATAACTTGGGAATCAAATGTTCAATTTTGTTAAAATTTTCACCAAAATGTAGCTGTGGGAATGCGTATTTAGATTTTTAAAAAAGTCTTGATTCCTACATCATATGGACTTGTTTGCTGGTTCACGTATAATTAAAGGCATCCTTGAATTTTTTGAGTTAATTAAAGCCACAATTGACTGGTTTAAAAATCCCTCATTAATAATAACCCATACAAAACACATTGGGGTGCAGCCAAAGTGAAGGCATGACACACAAGAGTCAAAGGGATTTTGAGCATAATAAGCTGCAAAATAGTAGGGTATTTTGACTATTGGAACTGTTCTTTGATTCCTTTGTTCATATGAGTTCCTATTCTTTTCCATGGTTGATTTTTAAAGGATGAAAATAGTCATACTTTCAAATAGCATAAATATTTAAAGTTTAAAAAAAATGTCAGTATTGTACAATCATACAAGATTTACAGGCACAGGTTGAAAAAATGTGAACTTCCTGGGAAGATAGTTGCATTTCTCTCAGATTTCCCGCTATATCATGACGGATAAATTTCCCTTCCAAATGGCCAAGTTTCCCTCCAACTGGGCCAACCTTTCATGGGAAGGAGATTCCCAAATGCCCCACACTTTTTTCGAGCCATGTTTACAGGCAACAGTCAATTCAGTCAATGCACAAAAATGTCCAAACACATTCATAAAACATAATTATGTCCCGAAAAATGAACACTGACAAAATATTTTTGTCATGATGATGAAATGTCAACGGGAACATACATATTTAAATGGGAGAAGGGCAATGCTTATTCTCATGGAATAGATACTAACACGTGTCCATAGGACCTATAACATAGTGTGTTTGATGACTGGCTTATTAAAGGCTTCCAAATACCGTGGGGTCGACTTCCACCAATGACCTGTCATTGAAGGCCAGGTGCATTATGTACAATGTACATATGCATTAACATAGACATCCTATCGATTTCCACTAACCTATTGCATCTAATAGTGTTGAGGCAGCAAGCAGTATAGGCATACCGACTGGGGGACAAGTGGCCCCCCCCCCCCCGGCTCACAAAAAAATGCGGGTTGCTATGGACCAACACTGATTTGTACCCCTTTCTTTGGGAAATTTCGAAAAATTTCAGCCCTCCTAATCAGTAAAATTAAAGTAAATTTGCATTTTGCATGCTGTGACGCATTCCATTAAGTTAAAACTTAATTGGATCAAAAACCAAGATGACTTACAAATTCCCCCCCCATGGCTTGGAGCATTTTTCCCCCTCCAGATCGAAGTGTGCTTTGGTTACACCACTGAGGATCAGCGTGACATATAAACCATAAATTTGCCCAATTTTTTCACAAAACGATCACCAAATATATTTTGGAAAGGAGTTTATCTTTGAGGAGGAAAAATTTTTTCGTTTTTGTCTAAACCCACAGGAAATGGAAAAATGCTTAAAATCGGTTCTCATTGCACGAACAAACTTTTACCGGGACACGCAACATATTTATAAAGGAGTCTAGGTTTGCCGCAGGGAACCGCTACTCTATTGCGATACACACGTCAAGGAATTCTGAAACCACCAAAAAATGAGGGCAAGACGTGTAATTACGACGTCACACCATGCATAATACATGTGGTGGGATCTATTCCAACCAATTAATGCTCGGGGTCATGCATGTACAGTCAGGGGAAACCCAGAAATAACAATGCGTGTTGGCACGAGGTTCCGATAGCCATGTCAAATGGTAATGAACAACACGGAAGATGAACTAGCAAACTGTATAATGGAAACAATGTCATGGACGGGAAATATTTTGTGAAGTGTAGTTGTACCGTGTGGCATATTCCCACTGTCAAGAGCATACAGACGGTGTCGTACTAAGCCCCTGACATTTCGTACGCTTTAATATGGAATTCATCTATTGACAACACAAATTGTTTATACGTGTCTAGGAAATTATTATAGAATGACATGTAATTTGAGATTTGCCCAGGGCGAATCTGAGCTAATGATGTGGGACCTTTTGTGCTTTGTATAAAGATATACAAATGCCCCATACAAGGTTAATTATATGAGCAGTTAGCGCGCTTTTCAGGTATGTATGATCTAACAATGTTGTGAAGAAGTTTGTTTGGTTGGAAAGGTCCCAATAGGAGCAAATTCATAAGATTTTTACTGTTAAGAAGCACAACTAAAATTTTATCACAAGACATATAAAACTGGTATTTCAAAGGAATATTTAAAACCCTAACTTAGGCCTTCCTGAATGGACTTTTTCTTTCAACATGCAGCGGAAGTGTGGGCAAATAGATGAGAAAATCGCGCTTACTAATGGTCATGCCTGAGAAAAGTGCGGGAACTGGGAACCTGGTTCCAGGGAAATCTTACTATTGGGAGGGAAATTTTGTCATGCAAATAAAGAGATACATAAGAATTTTAAGGGAAATTTTGCAATCTTGGAGAGAAATTAGGCGATGGTGCGAGAGGGAAATGGGAAGAGAGGGGCTATCAAGGGCGGATCAGATTAAGGAAGAATTCAGGGGGGAAGAAGCGGCATTTAAGAGAAACGGATCGCGTATCCCGCAAAGCTATGTCCACAACGTTACCCTACCAACTACGTGTCGTATTACTCCCGGATCGGGATAGCTCTTGAACCAGACTCCCTGCGGTGCGAACCACGATCCAACTGCCGGGCACGGTAGGAGGGGGGGGGGACAATTTCTTTCACATGTTGTTTTATACTTACTGAGTAGTTGAAAGAAAAATTAATTCCATCATGAAGAATATTATTTTAAACCTTGATTTATCTCCGAGTTTAGTATTTTAGACTCCATTTAAGAATACCAGCTCTTAACTGTGAGCTTTTTTTTAAAAAAAATACATCGGTCCGCGGACTGCTAGTGTCGCCTGCGCCCGGTTAGTTAAACTGATAGGCCAACAAGACCTTTGACCTTGATAGTGACGTTGGAGTCATAAACAAATGAAGGTTTGCAATGTAATCTCCATAAACAAGTTTGGTTCCAATTGAACTTCAACTTTAATATGAGGTCAAGAACATTTTTTCAGTTAAAAACTTGACCTCACTTGACATTGACCTTGGTATGTGACCTTTGACAATCATCAACAATGAGGGGAAAGGGATCATGTTGCACCCACATATGATTCAAGTTTGGTTCAATGACCTCCAAATTTCAAATGAGGTCAAGTTCATTTCAGCTATTTTACAACTTACCTCACATGACCTTTGACCTGGCATGTGACCTTTAACCTCCTCAACAAATGGGGGATGTCATGTTGCACCTGTGACCCAAGTTCCAAAGTTTGGTTTAACAATCAAAGTATGAGGATTATTACAGGCAAATGTAACCTTTTCACAAACAGACAAATCAAACAACAGACAACAACAACAACAGTGGACCAGTTGATCCCTATGTGTCTTCCTGCCTTAGGGCAGTCGACACAAAAATCACTACAAATCTAAAATTGTTCACAAATTTACAACAGAAGGACTATGAATGAGAATGTGTGCTTCAGGAGTGTGAGAAGCATCGGACAAAAAAAAAATGATGAAACGGAAAAAAAAAGATGAAACTATAATTTCGCGGTTCCGGCTTTCGCGCTCTCTATATTCAAAGAATATAAGCTGTGGTCCGACCCATGACCTTTTGAACCCTGGCCCGTGACTTTGACAAAGTTTGGTTGGCCATTGAACTTCAAGTTTTCAATTTAGATGATTTTACATTTAGAGCTCCATTTTTCAACTTGACCTCACATGACCTTTGACCTTTCACAGACCTTTACTCAATCACATATGACGGATCCCATTGTGCCCATGACTGAAGTTTGGTTCAATTGAATTATACTTTTTCATTGATGTCCATTTAAAAAACTTAACAATTTGTGGACACAAACCATCCACACATACACACATACACACCGCACACGGATTGCTAAGTGGTCCTGCCAGCTATACTGGCGGCCCAAAAAAGGATTAAAAATGGCCCCCAAAACAGACTGGGAGTACTTTAGAATACCCCACCATTTTTGCGGCGCCGCGAGGCTCGACTTTTTTAAAAATCGGAGTTGCGGCGGCGCCGGATCCAGAGGAACTGTGATGTGATACGGGGATGTGATCTGGGAAAAACCCGCCCAAAATGTCGTCACAGACGGCAGTTTTGAAAAATAAAGAAAATAGCTTAAATCTCTCTTATATTGTACTTATTTTTTGTCAGATTGTATAGGCGTAACTTTTGATTGCGTGTATCAAAGAAGAAAATATGGGACAATAGGCCTACAAAAAAAAATCTATTTACAGTAGAATGTGTTATTTTACCCGCATTACATTGTCATAAAAAAGCTAAGTTCTGGAGTCATGTTCCCTGTCGGCTGCGGTCATGTTGAAAATCTGAATATTATAAGGATGCTCTTTGGGAAATATTTAAGTGGGTCGGGGTTGCAGCCACTAGGCAGACGGCGGCGTCGCTAAGCTTCTTCACCTTTTTAAAAAGG